>JZLH01S0215416.1:0-18638 GCA_001188425.1 Eucidaris tribuloides
TGTGTGTGTGTGTGTGTGTGTGTGTGTGTGTGTGTGTGTGTGTGTGTGTGTGTGTGTGTGTGTGTGTGTGTGTGTGTGTGTGTGTGTGGGGGGTGGGTGCGTGTGTGTGCTTGAGTGGGCATGGGTGTGACTGTGTGTCAGTGTTTGATTTGCATTTATATTGCCATCTACATGTATGTATTTCTGGTTCTGCATCTAGCCACTATCTATTCTAAGTCTGTTATCCCGTAAATGTACATGTTTGCAGTTATTTACGTTTGTGTACTTATTTCTATAATGATCTATTCAAATTTTCATCACTATTTTTATTTATTCTTCTGGTTGGTTTTTTTTTTAATAAGATGAATGCATAGATGATAATCTTTCTCTGCCGGTCGGAACGTGACTATGTTTTATATACCTAAATTCACATCATATTTGTGGCACAGCAAATTATTATGAATGTTGATATATTCTATAAGCTTGATTTAAGAAAATGCATATACATTGAACGTCAAATTAACGCAAATCGACTCATTTTTAATTAAGTCACAAAATTTATGAAAAAAGTAATGGAAAATTAAAACAAAGTGTGAATTAAACTGTTAATAAAAACTGCGTCAAGTAATTCATTTCACATAAGGGCTACCGCACACCACACGATCGGCTACGGTCCAATTTTGGCAATAAACCTCGGTAGCATTTAATATAGGATCTATTACGAATAAAACTTATTTGATTCGGGTTCTGAATGATAATATGAATATTAAAATTGGGATTTTGGTTCTCTCTCAGTCTTGGACCCGGAGTAATAAGGGCCAAATTATTTTCAAATCGTAGCCGATTTTTTTTTTGATTAGAGAGCCCGAAACAGGCCATGTTTTCGATTTTACTATGTATATGGCTTTTCAGGATGTTAATAAACAAAGTGTAAATATTGAAATGCTTATATGAAACGCTATTCCATTTCCTTCTGAAATCGGATCACAGGCCGATCGTTTAATGTGCAGTGGCCCTTATGTTCCGCTTAGCTGCTCGCATACGAAGAAATATAGTAGATTTTAATAAAATGGCAATGATCCCCTTCTCGTGCCCCACATGAGTGGGACATGTTATCATGAAATGCAATCTCTCGCGTCTTTTGTGCAGGTGTGTGTACGTGTCTTTATGTGTGCGTATGTGTGTGTGGGTGGGGGGGGGAGGGGGGGGGACGACTGGGTTGACCTACGGATGACTGTATAAGATCGTGTTTGTTTGTTCACAAGGAGCCGTCTACCCGTGGGCTGTTCGTGTTGATGTTTTGCCGGGGATATTGTTATCCCTGAACTTCCTGCATATAATCGTTAATATAAAAAGTAAATGTAACCGTTAACCATGATACCCTGATACAGTCGCAGAACCCAAAGGTTTAGGAAAGTGCCAAATATCATAGTTACTGTATGATATAAAGTATCAAAGTGAAGTGTCCTGAAAAAATCAAAATTTTGTTGATCTTCACATGTCTTAAAAGTTTAAAAAAATATGTTTTTCACCCAAAATATTTGTGACCCGTCGTCACCACGATACCCTGATAAAGATGCATAACCTGGAGGTAGGGAAAGTATCAAATATCATAATAATGATATGGAGTATGAAAGTGAAGTGTCCTCAAAAATCAAAGTTGTATGACCTTCTTACGTTGAAAAAGTTTGAATATTCATATTTTTCACCCAAAGTATGTTATGTTTCATATGATGTGCGACTTTATCAAGGTATCGTGGTGACAGGTCACATATTTATCTGTGTCTATGTTTTATAAGATGTGCGATTTTATCAGGGTTTCGTGGTAACAGGTCACATTGTTATTCTGTATTTATGTTTTATAAGATGTGCGATTTTATGAGGATATCGTGGCTAAAGGTCACAGTGTTATTCTGTATTTATGTTTTATAAGATGTGCGATTTTATGAGGATATCGTGGCTACAGGTCACATTGTTATTCTGTATTTATGTTTTATAAGATGTGCGATTTTATGAGGATATCGTGGCTACAGGTCACATTGTTATTCTGTATTTATGTTTTATAAGATGTGCAACTTTATCAGGGGATCGTGGTGACAGGTCACATATATTTTCACAACATATAGTGAAGGGGGGGGGGGTAATTGGAATTTTGTTTTCAATCTGAAATGAAGAGTTCGGATGGCAAGTAATGCATTACAATCAATGTAATATTATGATAAAATGTATGTTTTGAGCTACTTTTCTCACACAAGTATAACTGCCTGAAAACAAAGACAATAAAAAAGATAGGGCCTATGCATAGTATCAAAATTATACTGGGAGACGTTCAAAGAGTCAGACGGAAGTAATTTAAACAGATTTTGAATAATTACAAATGAGGGCCACGACCAAAATGCTTTTTTTTTAATTCCAAAATTTCCCTTTTAAATGGTATTTGCTGTTACTCGAATGTTGTCCCCACTTAAAAACTTCAAAGTTACTTCAATAAAACGAATGTGCCTATTTTGCCATTTATTTTCTGAATTCTATGGTATTGCACACATGCACATACAAACGGATTTTCATAATAATCAAAATGAGGTATTTTACGACCAATTGCCTTTATAAAGCGTGAACTAGGTGAATACAAGCCGCTGTTACAATCCTGGTGATGTTTCCCTTAAAGTTATGGAAATACGCGGCGAATCGTATCGCATAGTTTAAATAAATATCAGCGGCCTCGGAAATTAGGTTTTAGTGTTTATCCTCGGTTCAGTCCTTTATACCTTAATGAAAGTAAACGATGTGATATTCTTAATATGCTCTCTTTGTTGAAAGTGTAAATACCATCGATTGCGCCAGAGTATGTGTTCTTGTCTCGAGCCAGGTAAATTTGACGGAGCGAGGTAAATGAAACGATTCCCCCAGGAATAAAATAATGAAATGTAAGACTCAGAGGGATACCCGGGTTCGTGTCAGTTTCTGGGGGGAAAAAAAACGTATAACGTATAAGAAAAACCACAGTAAAAATATAAGGTGGCCTGAAAATGCGCACGGATATGTTAATGGACGTTATACAGAGTGATTTTATGACTTTGCACATACTGTAGTTGTAGTACTCGTATATTTGCCAAATAATAAGGATAAGTTGAAACTATGGGGCAACAATCAACTGATTAGATTTTGGAGTTGAAAGGTCAAAGGTCAATGGTCACCGGGCCTAAAATATATCTGATTTGGTCTCATTACTGTGATAACTTAAATGGCATGTCGGATTTTGATGTAACTTGGTGAAGTATGTATTATGAGTCCCCAATGAACCGAATAGATTTTGGAGCTGAAAGGTCAAAGCTCAAAGGTCACTGAGCCTAAAATATGTCTGATTTGGCCTCATTACTGTGATAACTGAAGAACGGCAGGTCGGATTTCGATGTAATTTGGGTGAAGTATGTATAAAAGGCACCAATTAACTGATTCGATTTTGAAGCTGTAAGGTCAGAGGTCAAAGGTCACACGGCCTCATACATGTCCTAATTGATTGTCGCAATGATTTAAAAACTGCTTATCAGATTTTACTGTTTGTTGGTCAAAGGTCACACGTGTTTATTCTTCTCCTTGGTCTTGCTACCATGGTAACTCGAGGCTTTTCAAATAAATAATTTGTAGGAGTACGGACTGCGAAGGCATACCCATCGACTGTTCGCAGTCGAACTGCTCTGGTTTTCTTCATTTGTTTAGTTGAAGAGTAATGCCAAGTGGTACGTGTTTAATCCTTTTTAGACAGTTACAGGAGAAAAACAACGATTTGTAATATTTCTTAAAAGTGTATTAAGGTAATGAAAATGTGTTCAGTTCAAATACTGTAAAATCAAACTATAAAACCATGCTTAAACTACTTTAGATGCATTTGTTGATTTTCAACAATTATAGTTTTATGGATTTTGCTTCTTTGGAGTAAAAACACATGCAATGTTAGGCAAATAATGCTTTCCGTTAGGTGATGCCAGGATTTGTTTGTGATTAGCCAGGGATACTCAATATAGCGGGGTTGGAGGGGGATTCAAAGCCCGTATCATTTCCCCGCATCTATGATCCATTTTGTGACAGTGAGTTAAAACAAATTTCTATCTTCATGATGAAGACCCGGATAATAAAAACCGTATCAAATCCACAGGAAGGGCGGGTGGTGATATTAGTGTACAGGTGAGTCTGAGGGAATTTTAGAGTTTACGGGGGGCTGCATTGCTGGAAACAGAGTGTAAAAACGCCTTGAGGATGGGTCCTATGTCTGCACTCCTCCAGACGTTTCCGTCTGTCCTTCACCAGAGATGTTTTGCGCCACCATTATCTGAACAACTATACCCCCCACAAAAAGACAAGATCGAACCACTAGATCAAGCGGGGACCGCAAGGTATCTAAATTATCCAACATTTAACACTCTGTCTGTTATATCGTGTCAACGACCATCTTACGGTCAGGAAACTACAACGAATAGTGTTTGGTTTCTCACCAAAAGCGACGATGATAGATTTGATGTACGAGCACCGTAATTGACAGCAACAAATGAGGAGCTTATTTCCAAATGGGGTAGATTCATTTTTTCTTTAAATAAGACTTCTTTTACATCAATCTATACAATTTTAGTAGCTCTATCAGAAAACACAAACAAAAAGTTGAAATTACTACAAAAAAGTGGTAAAAATGGGCAAGAAACATGACTCTATTTGCAAAAGGGGGAAGATCCATTTTAGCTTATTTCCAAAAAGAGGGTAGATCCAACACATAAAAATAAAGACAAATGTTAAAGAAAAAAATAAGAACTTACATATTTTTTTTAAGTGCGGTTTTCCATTCACATTATGGGGTTCTTTCTTTCATTAAGTTAGATTAACTGGGAAACCTTGCAATGTGGGTCCATTTGATAAACTCATTTTTCTTAGAATGGAATTGGATCTACCCCCTTTTGGAAATAAACTACCGTTTGTTTCCAAAAGGGGGTACATCCATTTTTCATTAAATTTGATTTTTTTTTGTCAAAATCATTATAATTTTAGCAGCTCTATAAGATGACACAAATGAGAAGTTGAAATTCAAACTTAAAGTAGTAAATGTGGCAAAGAAAAATGACCTTTACTTTCAAAATGGGGCACATCCTTGTTAGTTTATTTCCAAAATGGGGTAGATCCCCAAAAAAAATAATAAAACCCAAAATTAAAAAAAAATAAAAACTCACCGATTTTTCAAAGTGTGATTTTAATTCGAATTGTGGGGTACTTTTTAATGTTAAGTTGGTTTTACGCAGAAACATTGCAATATGGGCGATTTTTTTTTTTCTCAGAATGGTGAAAAGTGGATCTACCGGCTTTTGGTAATAAACTCTTCAAATATGTACCAAGCAAGGTATGAATGCAAATAAATGATACATTTCCTATGCTAGTCGCATGAGAATAATTGATTGGGGAAGCAGAGATGGATTATGTATGGTAAGCCGCCATTCCTATACAGTGTGGCCCAGAATGAACGCAACACTTGCGTTCGCTAATTCGTCTACATCATCGGCAAAATGTAATTTCTTTTTTTCATTGGGTAGATCATTCTTTTTCCAACAAAATGATACCATGATGATTGTTTTTAGTATGGCGTTTGGATCATAGTGCCATTTTTCTGAGACAATGTCATTTGCCAAATGTCCTACTCTTTCTACTCCACTGATGCTCGGAATACCGAAATATTGTCTCGTTACAGCGTGCCCTATAGGATACAAGCTACGCAGACAAACCACAGGAATGTCCTTGCTTTGATAAAAATAAAGACAATGTGAGGAATTGCGATTTATCTGCCTAGCTGATTTTATGGCACGCTGTGTCGTGAGAATATCTCAATGTTCCGCTGATCGGTGGAGTCGAAAAAATCCGGAAATTTGGGAAATGACGTTTTCTCAGAAGAATGGCCCCAGGATCCGAACGCCTTACTAAAAATTTATGATCATGTTATAATTTTGTTAGAAGAAGAATGTTCTAACCAACGGAAAAAACAATGTCACTTTGCCGATGATGGTGAAGAAATTAGTGATCGCAGGTGTTGCATTCTTTGTGGGCCACCCTGTATACCTGCGTGTTTTGAACTGTAGGCCTTCCTCCTTGGTCCATGTTTCAAATAAGTAAGGTTCCCATATACATTATCATTTTTTTTTCTGGAAGGAAAATCATCCATTGCGAATCTTTACTTGGAGCAAATAATATCCAGTGAGGCACACCCTGTTAACTCAGAGCTTTAACATCGTTTTTATTTTTCTAAAGTAGGGAAATATGTGTTATTTCTCATTTCATTTCGGCAGCCAATCAAAAATCGGTATTTAATGATTTTATAGGCGTTTAAATGCATTTCCATTGGATTCCCTGTGTCTGATTGCCCTTTTACCCTGAGGCCATCATTTGAGCCATATGAGAACATGAAACAAATAATACGACTTGAAGGATAGGTTAGTTCTCATTGGATTTTGGCAGCCAATCAGAAATTGGAATTTCAATGATATCATAGGTGTTCGAAAATATTTTTTATTGGAGTCTGCTGGTCTAATCACCCACAGACCCATCTTTCAAGAACAAGTTTTAATAAAATTCAGTGAATATGAATTTTGGCGCACTTCAGAGCCATTCTGGCCCACTGTGCGCCGTAATGGTATGTCCGATTTTCACGAAAATATTCTCAAAAGATGGGCAAGATTTCAAAGTTAAACGTCAGCAAGAGATACGGTGCAAAAAAATTGTGGTCAAATTATCGCGAAATTTGCCAAATTAGAATAAGGTCAAGTGACGCACGCTGAAAAGAAAATATGATCGTATGACTGTAGCTGTACATTTGTCCATATGAACATGTTATTTTCAGTTATGTGGGTCAGTTGACGTATCTCAAGTCTGATCGATATTTATTTTGGACCAGTTTGCTCACCATTCCATCAAAACGATGAAGACTGTATAGAAGCAGTTATTGCATTTATAGTCAATTTTTTAGTGCACGGAAAGTACTGTAAAATTACCAATACTGCAAAATACTTCAACACAAAAATATGGGCCTACGACGAATTGTGTTAGCACTGAAGCCTATGGCAATTCACAAGACGAATAAGGGCACCAATTTAAAACAGTTACATACATGATTTTCAATACAGGTTCTCTCGCACACACATACTTGGAGGAATATGCAATTAAACGATGATAGGATATTGATTTTGTTACTGTAAAAGCTGAAATAATGCCGTCTGTGCTGATGCTCGGACAGTGGTTAGAATAGATCATTTTAAAGGTTAAAGCATGACTTGTTTAAACCCGCAGGAGATGGCATTTTCGGAAAAAGCCCCTCTCCCCGATAAAAAAAGATGCAGCCCCAAGATTGGTGAAAAGAAATTCGACATTACAGTTTTTCGTGTGGGAGGGTGATCCTGTTGGACAAAATATTGGACAATTTATACCATTTAATGTATACTAGTAAATATTCATTTTGACATAATTATGAATACTTCAGTATAAAAACAATCCACGTCTAATTCGGCTAAATTGAGTTTAACATGGGGAGTTGGTGTTTTACACATGGTTTAATGCTGAGTATAAAGGATAAACTATAAGATTCAATGGAGTATTTTCAGAACAACAACAACAAAAAAGCAAATTCTTCAGCAACGTAGCAAAACAAACTCATTTTCCGGGTCAATGTGGGAAGAAAAATCGACTGAAATATACAAAAAAACAACAAAAAACACTGGCAGTATGGACCCCCTTCCCCAGAAAAAACCTGGTCTGAAATGGCCCACTTAAAAATAGGGAGGTACAAGATCCGTCATCGTACCTTTCGCATGGTAATATCGTGTCAGACACCAGCAACAACCTCATACTGAAAATTGCGTAAAAATGGTATACATTGTGAACGTTTTATGCGGGAAGGGGCCGCTTCAGAGTGTGCAATATTCAGGGCATATAGACGGTATAATGATCTGAAATAACAATAAGAGAAAACATGTTTCACCAATTTCCAAAAGTGTACATGCTGCCTGGAACATTTTCTCTTTTTATATCACCATTTGTTTCTGCAAAATTATTGTTGGTGTTATGACAATGGACCACTACATCCAGTATAACACATTTATGTGTGTAGCTTCCAATACGCACTCAGAACAACAAAAATTCTGGACGAATAATTGAATACTAGTAGTCTTGATTGTGAAAGAGCTATAAAACCATGTTTCGGTATGAAAAGTGTTATCACTGTGCCGGTCGCTGTGCCATATAATCATATAAAATGAATGCCTGGAAAATGTCACTTAAAAGGTATGGTTGCTACCAAACAGTGAACAATCTTCTAGTCTCCCATTTTACCACACCCAATAAACCCTTAGACTGTACTGCTAGAATTATCCGTTCCGTAACGGTTTAATTCGTTAATTTCATTAAAGCGATAGGCTAATATTGTGGAACTTCAATTTAAAAAAAAAATCAAATTTTGATATCTGAATTACAGAGTAGTGTCATATGGACAAATAACATCCTAGAATAAAAAAAAAGTTTGGAAAGTTACACTGCCAATGGCAAGTTATGCATGAATAAACAATTAAAACTCGGGGCGAGTTTAAATAGCCTAGGTGTACACACAGTAAGTCTATGGGAGAAAATGGACAGGTTAATCCCATCAACTTACCATTTTCACTTTTTTAAAGCACTAAATAATCATTTTGAAATACATTTTTTTTCAGGGCGTTATTTTTAGACCTTATCAAAGACAATGGTAGCATGGGGAATCGTGTAGCTCAGATTTTTTTAACTGTGGTAGATATTAGCCAATACCTTTAATTGAAATTTTGATAGTTACGAATTATTTCAAGAAACAATTTCATTTCTTCATCACTTAAAGCTTCAATACGTGGTGCAGTGATCAAAGTTCCATTATTTTTTTTAATCGAACCCACATAATGACACTCATAATCTTTTAAGAGGAGAATGGTCTTAAGAAAAAGTGATACCAGAAAATTATCACACAGGAACAATTACTAAATAGACACATGAAAATGAAAAGATAAACCTCTTAAATTTTTTGCACCTTAAAAAAGTGAAACAATATCAGAATTGCAAACAGGTTATAGACGTATAGGCAAACGTGCAAATTAAGCTGTCTGTTCCAAGCTATTCAAAATCGAGACTTACTTCGCAGATCCCGAGCAAAATAATGAGTTAATTCTTACTCTGTCCATAAGTTATTACGTTACGCGACAAAATAACGTGATCGGAATAAAAAAGAAAGTAGGCAATCTTAAATAGGCAAGGGGCAATTCACTTTTATGTCCAGCCAAAAAAATAAAAATGTCACGTGCTGTTCCCGTCTTCATAAAATGTAGCCGAACTGATTTTTTTTATATCCGTTTTGTGATCTTTGCAATGAATTTGTCGCTGAACATAATGAAATATTTTATGTATGGGATATGTGAACCTTAAAGATCTAGGCTATAACGATGATCACGGTTTAAAAACAAAAACATATGAGCTACATAATCCTCCATGCTCTAAGTGTACTTGATAATGTCTAAAAATAAAGCCCTGAAAAAATGTATTATAAAATGATGATTTACTGCTTTAGAAAAAATGAAAATATACAAGCATTCAAGTTGACCGGATCCACCTAGAGTTACTGCGTGTAGATCTAGGCTATTTTATCCTCCACCGGAGTGGTAATTGTTTATTCACATAATCTTGCCATGCCAGTGGCAACATAACTTTCCAAAGTTTTATATTCTAGGGTGTTTATATGCTGACTTAAACACTACTATGTAGCTCAGATATCAAAGTTTGACATTTTTTTTTTATAATTGAAGCTCCACAATGTTAGCCTATTAGTTCAAAGAACAAGTGTTTTCAGTGTTGCTTATGTGGAAGTTACCGTCAAGCATTTGTGTTTTGAATATCAGGTCCTTTTTTGTCGAGTATTTACTCACATTTGCTGATTAGAACTTGCGAATAATTCAATTCAATCAAGTCACGGAAACATACACACACCACGCCCGGTTATTTACCAAGCTAGGAAAATTAACCATGTCGATATATTGCAAAAAAAAAACAAACAAAAACAAAAACGGGAACTGAATGAATAATATATGCCACGTTATAAAAAAAAACAATAAAGCAAATCAAAGCAAAACAATACAAAACGCCTGTTGGGATTGCGTTAATTATTTCAAAGGTCGACACCCCAATGTCAAGAAGTTTCCCCATAAATTGATGTGTATTCGGTGAATCCCAAACATTTCTAGCTATCCAACCATGAAGTTCAAGCAAAATTGGACAAGCCGTTCAAGACATATGAGTTTTTTTTTTTTTACAATATTAACACAATATATATGTCGCCCTCTGTAGCTCAAGTCTGTGATGCCATACCAGAACACTCTTCATTGTTATTTTACATTAATTTTCACAAACTTTAATTTTTTCATAAAAGATGAACATTCACTGTCCTTGTTTCTCGGATAATTATGTGAGGGCTTAGATGAATCTACATTTATTTTGGAAGGTGCTAGATCAACTGTTTTGTCACTAGCTCCCACAATTGAAATTTCTGAAATATTCATGTACAATAACTATTTCACTTGACGGTGGTGTGTCTGCGGACCGGACGTTGAAGACCTTCCCCATCTTTGGTGGTATATTTTAAGAAAGAAGGTATACCCACGTTTCGGAATCTCTCACAAAACGTAGACTCATAATAAAAATTTGTCGTAAGGACTGAAATGTGAACATATGTTTAGGGATTTTTTTTATTTCTTAAATTTTATTTCATTTTCTTTCTTTTTTTTCTTTTTTTTTTTTTAGTAAAACGGGAACCACGTTTCGGGATTTCTTGTGTAAAAGCGGCCCAATTGGGCTACACATCCTCTTATATAGCGTGTGTAAGTAGCACTCCACGGGCCTATTGCACAACACTTTAACCAGAAAAATTTTCCCGGTCAGCGTGATTTTACCATAACCGGAATTTTTCTCTGGTTATGGATTTTTTTTATTAACTGTCGGATATTTAAACGTAACAATTAACACTAAATGCAAGAACACAAGCCAAAATAATGACAGCAACAACAGTTCTTTTTTCATTATTATATTATCATCAATATTATTAACAGTATATTACATAATCGATAGAATAGTTTCACTGCAGTAAAGATGACGTTCATATAATTCCATATATTTAAAAATTAAAAATTCAATTCTTCTAGATGCGATCTGCCACTCCCAAGGGCAAATATGAAGTCGTAAAATTTAAAGACACGAGCATGAAAGAGTAGAGGTTAGCACAAAAGATGTATAATTTTCAGATTTGTTCAATCATTGCATGCTAGATCTGACGTCAAATTTTAATGCTCCCCAAATGCTCAATTTTATTTTTTCGATTTTTTTTTTTTTTTGCTGCTGCTTTACTGTTTGTGACTGTACAAGGGCATTGTTGTGACAGGTCACATTGATATTAAAGGCAACTTTGTATAGATAAACAAATATATATGAAATACATAGAAAATCCGTATCCTGACAATTGTCCCGTGGACGAAAACCCTTGGGTAATTACAACGCCGGACAATTACCTCTAAAAGATAATCTCCTAGCAGTTTCCACCGAAAACAATTAACACCTTGTACAATTACCCCAACGGCAATAACCACCAACGGCAGGACAATTACCACCTGGAATATTACCCAGTTGATATGATCTTATGCCTTTTACCAAAATGACCACTGTCCGGTTGGGGAGGGGGGATTTGTCCGAGGGGTAATTGTTCACGGGGTAATTGTCCGGGCGTTGATTCTCTCAGAACACACTAAGAAAAGTAGGTTCAACTTTGCACCTTTAGTAATGTCACACTGGGAGCACCCTTACGGGTGCAACTTTGTACCTTTCGCACTGGCTGCACTTTTAAGTTGCAACTGTGCACCTTTAAAGTCTGAAAGGTGCAAAGTTGCACCTATATAGGTGCTCCCAGTGTAACATTGTTCTGAACCTTTAAGGTACAAAGTTGAACTTATTTTTCTTAGTGTGAAGGGTAGTTCGTGAGGAATTGTCCAGGAGTTGATTTTCTAGAACCGTAGAAAATATGTCGTCACACTACACATCATGTCCATTTCCATTAACAACTTTTAAACGCATTGCACACTGTGTAGAATTGATTTCAATATCCCATTGTTATTTAGACATACACAACTTACATACCGAGATTTGAATATAGATTTTAACACAGATTTGACATAGATGGTCGTAGAAAATCAGTTAATCAATAGGTTTCTACGAGTAGTATATCACACAAATAATACAATTTACAATTTACTGTCGATATGTTATAAAATACGTTCAATAAGAAAATACCTGTGTACCATTTTTAAACCATTATGTCTTCACATCCATGTGTCTAGAGTATCTAATTTGTGCAGTCTATATGGTACAATATATATCATATTTTACTTCTGTACTTCTGTAAAACAATATGAAGACTTAGTGTGGAATGTTTGAGAGAACATGAATGAGAAGTTCTTATTGATTCTTTGTAACAATGCGATTACAAAATAAAATAGAACTTGGAAGCGTAATGTACTATGTATAGAAATATGAAATGCATATTCAATTGTTATACCGAAGATACTGAAAATATGTTGTGAATAATCGTTTTATATTTTGCTCGTTCACAACTTTCACCGGCCACTATTACAATCATGTTAAAAAAATAGAAATCATACCCGTATTAGTTCATTATCTCCTTTGACACATTAAACAAAATAAACAATAAAAGCAAAACTACTTTCACTTATTTGACTTACGGTAATTCATTGTGACCCGTCACCACGATACCCTGATAAAGTCGCACGCTCCAAAGGTAAGGAAAGTACAAACTTATATAACTGGGATGTAAAATATGAACGTGATGTGTCTTTGAAAATTAACAGTTTTATGACCTCCACATGTTGCAACAGCTTAAACATTTATATTTTTCACTCAAAACATTTTTCTTTCTACTTTTGTTTTAAAAAAATGTGTGACTTTAATTAGGGTATCGTAGTGACAGGTCACAATTACGAATGTGGAATATCCATATATACCTTCTCATAGTTTCGTAGATATAAAACTACGCAGCTGATTTTGTGAATTTAAATTTCATCCAAAGATAGCGAAAATGACGAAATGTTTTTCACTACCAAAGTAAGTTTCGTATCGCCGTAAGACATTTAGAATATTCTTACAGATAAAAACAATTATTTATCATCCATCATCTGCATGAAATAAAAGTTACCGTTCTATTTTTTTCTCAAGTTTGCATTAATAATGGTTAACCTCCTGACTACACTGAAATGGATTTTTTAAATTTTGTAAATAAGCTCGTCTTTTGTGGGACGGTAAGTAATGCCTGGTAAATTAGTCAATTTTTATTTGGGCACTTACAACTCGTGAAATCACATTGAATCAAAAATTGGTTTATAATGCTGTTCAACAATTTCATATCGAGTCAATCGTGGAATCACACTATTACGTATTACAGTATAAAATAGTTTTCATCTAGATTTGATCTAATTTGATTGTACATCATGATACGCCTATTAGAAGAACTGTTACTGCTATTACTACTACACGAACTTCTACCACAATTACTACTTCTACTACTATCACATTTACTTATCTACTACACTACTTTTACTGTCATTTCTACCACTTCAAGTGTTATTTACTATTTCTCCTAGTACTACTGCAACAATTACTGCTTCTCCTACGTCAACTGCTGATGCTATTACTGTAATTGATTCTCACAAACATAAATGCAGACATTATCTATCATGCGGTTATTCGACAGTTGAGGATGAGATTTATTCATACGAATTTCAATCGCATGGTGTTATATTAAACAGTTATACAAAACCAGCACATTAATCCCTTAAAGTTCTTAATTTGTAGAGATTATCGTTTCTGTTCAGATTAAATTCAGTAGAAGAAAGATGGGTAAAAGCACGGTGTTCAAAATTGTGGGGCCATACGATCTCCTGTTTTCAAAATATAAACAATTGGCCGAGGGCATTTTCTCAAGTTGCATGAGTAGCATATTTTGAATTTCAGGCGCTGACTGTAGCTTTCACCCGCTAATTGTTAAATTGTGAAGAATCCACTTGTTTCTGCGTAGATGAGGCACCTTGGAACTAATGCAGATTTTCTTATGCCTGTTTCTGACCCGATAGAAGTTGTTTATTAGCAGAAAAAAATACTTAATGATAAAAGAATATCGTCTGGCAACCTGTCTTGTGTACCGTCGCGAAATTTTAAAATTGATAAACGCGTCGTAACGACGCGTTCATCTGAATCACTAAACTGAATTTTCTGCCATAAGGTGTTGTGAGAGATTTAGATAAGTGTTAATGAATACATTATGAATTATTTTAGCCCCTTTCCAGGATTGAGCTCATTTCACAGTGTGCAAATCATGAACACAATTAAATCTAAGTTGGGCACAGGCGTAGGTCCAATGGAATAGTCTTCAACCAACGGTCAGACACAGAGTACACTTTAGGTATATAATACCGGTTCTTTTCAGTAAAGTGTTACCTGGAACAAGTGCGACAGTGACTAGTTTTTTTTTTCAAAATAATTTACACCCTTCCCCCTAAAAAAAATCCAATATAAAAGCATAAATATAACTATTCTAATATTTGTTAAGAAATTTGTGTGTTAATGCGTTAGATGAATAATGAAAAACAGTCACATATAGGCAGTTGATACACAACCGTATAATTTTTGCTTGACTTGAAAAATATTGCGCTTTCACCTGACTGATATCATGAATTATCTTAACTATGCGACGACTATAGAACAATTGGACTACATCACAAAATGAGGGTGCTGTCTTACAAAACTCGTTTCTAAAGTCATTTAACGTTAAAATATCCTATAAAAATTGAACGGACTTTCTTGAAGCCGACTGAGCTTTCTTCTACCTCGATTCTATCTGGGCTTTCACCTCGATCTGTCCATAAATATCCCCATGACTTCGTCGATATGTTCGAAGTACATCCATTTCTATTTCCTCTGCATGCTTCGTGCGCCTGGTTGCACATTCTCCGTACGTCGGGGGCGGTAGATCATCTTCGGGCGAAGTTTCCAACGACGTCAACGCTATAAAAATAAGTGTCATTTCATGGCATTAACAAACTTACATCACAATTTACCTTTATCGTAAATTTATCTTTTGAAAGTGAGATCATACCAGATCAAATTAAATTAATGCTTATTGACACACATTGTACAAAAACAATCAATGACAGATGTTTCTTAAATATTATGATTTCCATGTAGGGTAAATGGACAATTATTGTGCAATTACAGTATGAACGTGAAATGGTTTCCGACAATTACATAAGGATTGAAGATATTGGTCACGTAGTTAACATACGTTAACAAATGGAAAATGAAATTAAGCACTCCAGTTATTATTCCCCATACATCAATTATAAAAGAAAAGTACTCTTTACACCCCCAAGAAAAATCGTCATGTAAATTAAGTTTTAAATCGTTGACTGCAAAACTAAATCCCGCGTACGAATAATTACGTACTTTTGAGACATGTTGTTCTTTTCCAACAAATAGTCCCTACTATATGTGACCCTTCACCACGATACCCTGATAAGGTCGTACAACCTAAAGGCAAGGAAAGTGCCAAGTATTGCAATTATAATATAAAGTATGAAAGTGAAGTGTACTTTGAAAATTAAAGTTTTATGACCTCCATAATTATGTTGCAACAGCTTTAAACATTAATATTTTTCACTCAAAACATTTTTTCTACTTTTGTTTTACAAGATGTGCGACTTTAATTATGGTATCGTGGTGACAGGTAACATATATAAAATAAAGCTAAAACACTCTTAAGCTCATGCCAGAATTTGAAAAATAAAAATTTAGTTAAAACTTGCCAACCCATCCAATCCCCAGGAATCCAATTGCGCAATGTACCATTATGGTATTCCACTTGTGTCAGTGCAGAGGGTCACTTCTCACCGTCTCTGTCTCTGCGCAGTAGGCGGCTGTAGACTTCATCGCACATGACCTCCTCCTTCTCCTCATCTGAGGACGTGTCACCGTTGAGGTCGGAAACGTCCAGGTATTCCTTTATAAAGAAAATGTCAAAATTGTGTTCGCTAGTAAATGTATCTAGACTGCCCTTTGTTTGATGTGTCTCTACAATTTAAATCTCTTATAATCATAATGTTAATACAAACGAGTAGCATGTTATCTTAGCTTCTTACATGTAGTAGGTGTTAAAAATAATATTTGATAATTTTGAAAATTAATAACACAAAAACTGCAAAACAGATTATACTGGCATTGAGTATAGTTACAGCATAATAGTGAACATTTTTGTTTTAGGTGATTTGAAGACGATATCAATAATGAGTTTAATGTAATTCATGCTTTTTTAAAAAGTTAGGGTTCAGATTTTGCTCAATATCCAATCCCTTGTACAAAATTGAAACTGTACAGAAATCGAATGGTGTGTGTGAGGGTGTGTGTCTAGTCCCCACACAATAGCATTTGACAATGGCTATGGATAGTCTAGCAGTCGCCAGGCTACTTACTAATGAATATTAATAAAGCATTTATCTAGCCCGGCTGTAGTGAGAGATTGGCATACCAATGTTCCTACCGTGCGCCGTTCACCGCCAAAAGCCAATATAAAAGGCAAAATATTAAGCTAATTCTAATATTTGTAAGAAATTTGTGTGTTAATGCGTTAGATGAATAATGAAAACAGTCACATATAGGCAGTTGATACAACAACCGTATAATTTTGCTTGACTTGAAAAATATTGCGCCTTCACTTGACTGATATCATGAATTATCTTAACTATACGATGACTATAGAACAATTGGACTACATCACAAAGTGAGGGTGCTGTCTTACAAAAACTTGTTTCTAAAGTCATTTAACGTTAAAATATCCTATAAAAATTGAACGGACTTTCTTGAAGCCGACTGAGCTTTCTTCTACCTCGATTCTATCTGGGCTTTCACCTCGATCTGTCCATAAATATCCCGCATGACTTCGTCGATATGTTCGAAGTACATCCATTTCTATTTCCTCTGCATGCTTCGTGCGCCTGGTTGCACATTCTCCGTACGTCGGGGCGTAGATCATCTTCGGGCGAAGTTTCCAACGACGTCAACGCTATAAAAATAAGTGTCATTTCATGGCATTAACAAAACATCTACAATCACAATTTACCTTTATCGTAAATTATCTTTTGAAAGTGAGATCATACCAGATCAAATTAAATTAATGCTTATTGACCACATTGTACAAAAACAATCAATGACAGATGTTTCTTAAATATTATGATTTCCATGTAGGGTAAATGGACAATTATTGTGGGCAATTACAGTATGAACGTGAAATGGTTTCCGACAATTACATAAGGATTGAAGAATATTGGTCACGTAGTTAACATACGTTAACAAATGGAAAATGAAATTAAGCACTCTCCAGTTATTATCCCCATACATCAATTATAAAGAAAAGTACTCTTTACACCCCAAGAAAAATCGTCATGTAAATTAAGTTTTAAATCGTTGACTGCAAAACTAAATCCGCGGTACGAAAAAATTACGTACTTTTGAGACATGTTGTTCTTTTCCAACAAATAGTCCTACTATAGTGGACCCTTCACCACGATACCCTGATAAGGTCGTACAACCTAAAGGCAAGGAAAGTGCCAAGTATTGCAATTAATATATAAAGTATGAAGTGAAGTGTCTTTGAAAATTAAAAGTTTTATGCCCTCCATAATTATGTTGCAACAGCTTAAACATTAATATTTCCCTCAAAACATTTTTTCTACTTTTGTTTTACAAGATGTGCGACTTTAATTATGGTATCGTGGTGACAGGTAACATATATAAATATAAGCTAAAACACTCTTAAGCTCATGCCAGAATTTGAAAAATAAAAATTTAGTTAAAACTTGCCAACCCATCCAATCCCCCAGGAATCCAATTGCGCAATGTACCTTATGGTATTCCACTTGTGTCAGTGCAGAGGGTCACTTCTCACCGTCTCTGTCTCTGCGCAGTAGGCGGCTGTAGACTTCATCGCACATGACCTCCTCCTTCTCCTCATCTGAGGACGTGTCACCGTTGAGGTCGGAAACGTCCAGGTATTCCTTTATAAAGAAAATGTCAAAATTATGTTCGCTAGTAAATGTATTTAGACTCAGGGCGTCGATCCGTGTTTCGGATTGGGGGGGGGGCAAAAGTGGAAAAAAATGTCAAAAATTTTCGGCGCGCAGGCTCCGCGCGCCGAAAATTTGGCAATTTTGTGTATTTGATGGTATTTTTATGCTAAGTTTAAGGATTGTTTAGTGCTTTTTAAACATAAACACCCTATTTCATATTATGAATTTTCAAGTTGTCAAAATTATTGGTAGGGGGGGGGGGGCAAATCGATATGTTTGCCCCCCCCCCCAATATTTTCATTGGGGGGCGATCGCCCCCCCCCTTGCCCCCCCCCCCCCGATCGACGCCTCTGTTTAGACTGCCCTTGTTTGATGTGTCTCTACAATTTAAATCTTTTATAATCATAATGTTAACATGAACAGTTAGCATGTTATCTTACTTCTTACATGTAC
>JZLH01S0215416.1:18663-34267 GCA_001188425.1 Eucidaris tribuloides
ATACGCATCGCCCTGTTCTATTAAAACTGTCCTGTCCCTCCCTTCTTTGTATTTCCTTTGTCCCCCGCATATTGTTTTCTTTCTTTTTTTTCTCTGTCTCCCTTTCTTTCCTTTTCTTCCCCTTTGTCTTCTCTTTTGTACTGTATCGGCGTACCCCATTTCAGGCAACTTGCCTGCGGTTACGCCATCTTCCTTTTCGATTGACCATTTTTTTCTTCAAGTCTGTGATTAGTAATCTATTTCATTATCGACTTATAAAGGTAATTATTATGTAATCAAAAATTATAAATTGTGATACTCATGTTGTCATTTTGTCATTTGAAAGAAGTAAATAAATTTATTTGAATTTGAAGTAGGTGGAGAGTCTAAGATGGTGTCGGAGTAGAAACGGAGGGGGTGGTAACTGAGGCAAAGTACCTTTTCATCCGGCGGGGGTATGAGGCAGAATTTGAAAAGAAGGTATTGCAAATATCGAGTTATCTCTTAAAAGAAAGTTAAGAGCATAATCACCAGATTTACCCCACCCACCACTCCCACACGGAAAAAAAAATCGACAAATATAAGCCCAATTTAAATAAATAGTTTTCCAGTTTCCTTTATTTCATAATTATACATTTCTTTTTAAGAAAAACAAAATTTCAATAATAATAATCTTATAGAATCTCACGGAGCACAATATGGAAATGTCATTTGGAAAAGGAAATGAATATTGTTAAAAAAAGAAATCAAAATGACCAATTGGCAAATAGCAGTTGCCTTTAGAATAAATGACTGAGGAGTAGTCCGGGGAGTAGTTCACATTTTAATAAGCAACAAGCTTAACGGGAGGCATACATTTAACGTGTACAGTGACAATCGAAATGTTCGTCGCGTTACAAACCGCTACAAACGCGATTCCTGAAACGAATTCGATTCTATAAACGGAAGTATTTACTGCCTGTTTCTTTTAATAACGCCATGCGTTTCATCGGCTTTAAATATCGTTCATGAAACCTGTTTTCAGTCGATGTTTCTCATTTATGGTGTCGTTCAAAATTGAAATTACAAAGTAATGCACGCCAGTTTCGTCTCAATAAGTTGCAAAATACGTGTTGCTGTTACTCGTAAGAGTACTCTTAGATTAAGGGGACAGCAGGATCGAAAAGGGTTCGACATTAACAGTAAAGGTTGTTTTGAGCAATCCTGTAGAGTCCATCATAAAACACAAACATAAATACTTCTTTCTGTTGTGCAATATGTTATGTCAACTTACTTAACGGTGACGAGGAGGTAAAGCAAATGGCTTGTGTAACGTGTATTCTTCTGGCCTGATTGTTTAGACCTTCTACGGCACTAGGACCAACGATGATTTATATCTGTAAAAATTAATTTCTGTGCCTAAATCCTTAATAAAAAAAGATCTACAAACTCGCACTGTCCACTGGTTATTGAAATTACAGTCTTCTGATTGTACAGATAAAGGTGGGGGGGGCTGGGGTGTTGACAACTTTCTTACCATAGTTTCTTCCAACATTTTCTCGAAAAGTGCGCAGAGCCTCTCAAACGACGGTCTCTGGTGTGGGTCCTCTTGCCAGCACTGCTTCATGACAACATACCTGTATTTAATATTCAGTATGACCAGTACATCAACACGACAAAGAATAATGGATATTATTACATCAATTATCCTAAATGTATATGCAATGTGTAGAAGCTCGTATACATTTGCTGCATTGATTTGAAAAGAGTATGCAAAATTTACTAATTTGAAAAACTCAAATGAGCAAATCAGTATACTTATGGAAAGTACAAAAAACAAAAAAAAAACAAATGGAATGAATGACATAATAGAGATTCTTCAATAAACATAAACGACAAACAAAACAATGCAAATAATTGCATAATTGCATATACATAACTGACTAACTAGCTGACTAACTGAATACCTAACCAACTAACCGAATTAATACATTAAAAACCCAGAGTAGTATGGCGGGAATGTAAATACACCTGGTATACCAATAACAACTCGGTAAACATTTGGGAGCACTGGTCTTTACCAAAGCTTAAATAAAATGCAAACGTACATTTCTTCTGAGCATTCATCAGGTCTGTCCATTCGATATCCACTTCGCAGTAGCTGATATAGTCGTTCTGACGTCACACCGGGATAAGGCACTGCACCTGAAATTGGAAAAATATAATACCATCAAAACTACACATGTGACCTGTCACTAAGATACTCCAATAAAGTCGCACATCTTATGAAACATTAACTTTGAAAGAAGATTATTTCGGGTGAAAGATATAAATATTCAAGCTTTTGCATCCAGTAAAGGTCAAAGTGAAGGTAAAAATTCTGATGTTTGAGGACACTTCGCTTTCACACTTTGGGTTGTGCGACTTTATCAGTGTATTGGTGACGGGTCACAAATATTGTTACTGTGGGTTTAGGAATATCATAGTGTTTCAATAAGGGTAAAATCGACATTAAATAATTTTAATAAATTTTATCTGGAAGTAAAAAAAACTTTGGTTATTTTTTAATGTAGCCAGGGCATTTTTCAAATAAATCCCGACAATATCATTCTAGTATTTTATTTATATCTTTTGTAAATGTGTCACATTCTCCTGTGTAATTATATGTTACTGCGCTATGAGCACCTACATTGATAGGTGGATTTTAGCGCATTATAAAATGTCATTAGTAGTAGTATAGTAGTAGTAGTAGTAGTAGTAGTAGTAGTAGTTGCTGTTGTAGTAGTTGTATGGAAATCCCGAAATCAGACTAATTCTTGATAACGAAGAAAATTCGATATTGTGCTAGTATCAGACGAAGAAAAAAGAGTGGCATTGAATTTGACATAATTGCCATGACAATGTTTTGAGTATAAACGTGTATCTTGACAAATATTTGGGAGTATTCTGGTAATTTTTGAGTATTCTCTCAATTCCTAACTATCCAACGGAACGTGATATCAAATCATCAACATCGATATCAGTGTCATGGCCATGGTCGTCGTCTTCATTTTTTGGTCGTTAAGAATCGTCATGTTGTTTTTGTTTTATCAGAATGAAAAAGAGAGTGCTGCCAGGCACCTTACCCATAGTAACGATTTCCCAGAGTAACACGCCAAACGACCACCTGTTAAAATAAAAGTGTTGCCCCATTAATATACATCAAAGACCGTAATAATAATCGGTTGATACATGTTTGTAAGAACATGGAATAATATTGCCAACAACCATTTAAAGACAGAGTAAGGGATTTGCCCGTCAGAAACTGTAAAATGAATGAAATCAGCTCAAATCGTTCACAATGTGAAGATTAGTATAAATAAACACCTATCATAAAACCTTTGGGTAGAATGAGTAGTTTTAGTGAAAATCTGGACAATTAAACTTCAAAATTTACAGTGACGTCGACGTGCACGGGCCGTTTCAAAATTGTTCGATCAGCCGTTAGCCGAAGGTCGCGCGGAGTTTAGCCGTGTAACCAATAAGTGTGCTCCGCTGGTCTTGCGACGGTACACATAATGGCAATTCGCAATTTGAGCAAAATTTCAAATTTCAAATTCATTACGTATGGATCTTCAACTTTCAACACACCATCCGTAAGTACTAAACTACCGTTTGGTATTGATATTGAAGGGAAGTAATGGACTTGCAAATCCCAGACACAATCTTTAATAAACAACAGATTTGATAGTGGTGACTAAATTTGATGAGTAACTGCTTTTGATACACGCTTAACTGTTTTGCAACTAATGATATAAGGGGCGGGTATAGGGTAGGTGGGTGTTGGCAGAACGATACACGGTTTTTGTATACAAGCTGTGGGGTTTCTTTTTCCCACCAAGAAGTCTGTTCATGATGTTATTACGAAACTTTTGTCCAACATCCAATTGTGTCAATTTCTTCTACACTATTACGAAAAAGTGACGAAACATATCATACTTTTGGGGCATTATGTTTTGACTGAATATTTGAAGGTTAGTTTTTTACACGTATTAACTTTCAGTAAATTACTAACCTTTATTTTACATTGAAATATCTGTCCTTTTTTTGTATAAACTAAATACGCTTATTCTAAATCCGTTGAAAGAAATTTGTAACCCGCACAGAAAAAAAAAATCAACTTTGGAGATTAGTGAGGTAATATGTTAGAAGATAATAAAACATGGCACTGATAAAAATTGCACGAAACTTACACGTCACTTTTCACTGTATAAAAATTATCGTAGAGGGCCTCTACTGCCATCCATTTCACAGGTAAGACTGTCTAGAATAAAGAAAACACAAATAGGTAATATTTTATAAGTTAATTTCAGACATTTCGGCGCGGTATGTGTTCATATGCCCATGGTCAATACTAAATGACTCTACTATTTTGTGCCCTGACCAACACGTTGTCTCTATCTATAACAAAATTGTAATGTTGTTCTGACTTTTGTGTAGTTTATTATAATTATGTAAAATGATTAAGTTATGGTCAAACAACTAAATAACGTATACACCTACATCTACAACTACAACTACTTCTACTTATACTTCTACTACTATTACTTCTACTACTTTTACTACTACTTCTAATAATACAACGACGACGACAACTACTACCACAACTAACACTACAGGTACCAACACTACATGTACTAACACTACTACTACTACTACCACTACTACTACTACTACTACTACCGTACTACTACTACTACTACTACTACTACTACTACTGCAACTAGTTACTACTGCGAGTAACCACCACTATACTACCACCACCACCACTACCACTACTACTACTACTACTACTTCGACTACTACTACTTCTACTACCACCACTACTACTTCGACTACTTCTAGCGTCCATTTACATAAAAATATATACCATGGCAATGAACCCTGCCGTGCCCTTTCCCAGAGATCCTCTCATCGCGGTTTGTGTCAACGATTTTCTTGTTGACGTGTTGACGCGTTGTTGTTGGTGTCAACAAAATGTTTATAGTTTAAAAGTTGCTTTAGGTCTCAGGTTTCGCTTTAAATTTCGGCGTACCATGCATTTATATAGAACTTTAATAACGAAATATTTGGGGGATTAAAACAATATTATTTTCGTAATTTTGAGTAAAGATGTCTTTTCTCCCTCAACTGTTTTTTTTTTTAGTCTACAAATAAAAATAAACGTGTACGTGATTTTGGCCAAAATCTTGGTATTTTGCCCGAAATAACTGATATTTGGCATGTTTACGACGGCGTCAACAAAAACGCACAACCATGTCCATATCTGGTGGTATCAATCACAGACGTCAGATTGGAGGATTTGGGGTCGCTTGACCTCGAAAAGGAATTTAATCGAGGTACAGAGCTTATACATTTATATTTGTTTCCGACCCCCAACATGGTTTGGCTCATTCGTTTCCGACCCCCCCCCCCCCACTTTTGGCTCATTTACACCACAAGTATCAACGAGACCAACAGGAAGGGATGGTTAAAGCCACTGGCTAACATTTACCACAATTAAAAAAATGTTAGCTACATAATCCTCCATGCTCCAAGTTACTTTGATAAGGTCTAAAAATGAAGTCCTGAAAAAAATGCATTTCAAAATGATTTAGTGCTTTAAAAAAGTGATAATCGTAAGTTGAGTGGATTCACCTGCCCATTTCCTCCCATAGACTAACCGTGTGTGGATCTAGGCTATTTTTTACTCGCCCCGAGTACTTATTGTTTATTCATTCATATCTTACCAGTGGCAACATAAATTTCCAAACTTGTGTATTCTAGGATGTTTACTTGTCCATTTAAACACTACCATGTAGCTCAGATAGCAAAGTGTGACATTTTTTTAATTTGAAACTCCACAATGTTAGCCTATTTCTTTAACCATTACACAAACCATGAGCTGGGAAGACACTTCACAGCTCTTATCCCACATTCATTCCGTCAAACTGGACACCATATAACGACATTTCATACGCAATTACCAAAACTACGATGTTTTACATGTATTTCATCTTGGCAGCTGGCTCCGGTCACAAGACCGAAAAACCACACATTAGCATACCCCCACGTGACCCATTTGCATATTCATGACATTATCAAATCAAATGCCACCCTATCCCTGAAAAGACACATAAAACACAAAGCTAACCATGACTACTGGCAAAATTATACCTTGCTTTGCTTTGTGTAGATGCCTCGTTCATACACGTCTCGAGTCAATCCAAAATCGGATATCTTCATAATGAGCCCCTCCGCAACTAATACATTTCTTGCAGCTAGATCACGATGAACGACCTTTAAAAAACAAATATAGTGTACTCATGCGTAAATAGAGTACATAAGCGATGACATCACAAAACACTCTTTTTGAATTTCATCGTTTTGGATACCAGATCCCTGTAAAGCATGATAAAAACACCCACAGCCCAAATTAGCCCGGGAATTAGCTCCAATTGAAATCAGTGCAAAATTGGCCCGTTAATAACTCTTTGAACCAGGCCAATCTTACACTGATTTAAATGGGGCTAATTAGGTACTCATGTGGCCATATCTCGAGTCCCCATGAACCTATTCTCACCAAATTTGGGCCGCGGATGTTTTCCATCATGCTCTACAGAGATATGGCATCCAAAATAATAAATTCAAACAAATGTTTTGATGATATCACATTTCTTTACCCTATATCATTTCGAGGTCTACTGTCGATGCTGAATAAAACACACACACAAAAAAAAACAAAGCAAAAAACAAAAACAAAAACAAAACAGCCGTTCTTTGGCCTAAATGATGAGAATGAGATCAACAATATTTTCCTCAAATACATCATCAAGAGCCTAGTTGTGTTTACAGATGCATTCAGTTTTTTTTTTCTTGTTTCTTTTAAACAATGACACTGTGATAACGCAATTCATCAATGTATGACTGCAGATGAATCACCCTTTGACACTATAGGCTCATAAGCACTCGGACATAATGGTTAAAAATGATTATAAAAAAAAACACATTACAAGTGAAAAGATATCAACACAAAAATGCCTGTTGCCCCATGAACTGTATTGATCAATTTGACAATAAATAAGTTAATGACTGAGTAATACCGAGATTGAACTTGCACTCATTTGATAGAAATTGTGTAATCAGGAAGTAGACAATGCTTTTGAAAGTAAATTTTGGAGCTCTTCTTTTCTACGTTCAATACATCTGTCATGTTAAAGTTATGTGTGTGTGTTTTTACACAGTGTGTCTTCGATTGGTAAAAAAGAACAACAAAACAAAACCGCTAAACCTTGCGTAAAGGCATTACATATCTGTTCCTTTCTAGGTTGTGACAATCAAATATCAGATAAGACGTCAAAATGAAAAGCAAAGCGTCTTCAATCTGTGAAATCATTAAAGAGGTAATTCGCGTAAGAAAATACAAACAGCAAAACTAAGTCAACAGCTTATTGTTACCATGGCAACAATGGCAACCAACGCCACAAACCTTGAGGGAAGATAGATAGTGCATCCCTTTACAGATCTGCCATGCAAATGAGCTGATTTCTTTAAATCCGATGTCGTATCGTCTCCCAGAGTCTTGATGATGAGGTAATCCCCTCCTCGGTGGCGAATCGTCTGGACTTATCGTATCGTCAGTGTAAAGCGGTCTCCTCCGGTTCTGCCTCAAAAAGTCGCGAAGACACCCGTGTTTGCAGTACTCGACAATCACACACATATCCAAAGGTCCTGAGGAGAGATGGAAATAACGGTTACTTACTGGCGTCAGATTGGGGGGGGGGGGGCGCTTGACCCCCCCCAAAAAAAAAATGATCATGGTACAGAGAGACCTATATTGATAAAACTGGCGTGTGTGTATGTTTTATCTGCCCCCCCCCCCCCCCAATGATTTGGCTCATTCGTTTTCTGGATCTCCAAAATACTTTGACTCATCACGCGACTGACTTTGTTGAAAGTAGGGCGGTGGTGAAAAGTGTTGCTGACACGTTGACTCGGAAACCTAAAACCTGAAAGTACGGTAGTGTGCACAAGAAATACGCTTCATAAATGATATTTATCGGTATTACGTCGCGAAAGGAAAACAATTACTGCAATACAATACAATGCAATACTTCATATCTTGATCTAAGCGCTTTACAATACTTGAAATGTTACATAAGATGGCAAAAAATGAGAAATATATTTAACTACTATATTAAAGATACAAAATCAAAACAAAGTCAGTTTGGAAAAGATGAGACCTAAGTGATGATTTAAATGTCTTAGGGTTGCGGGACGAGCGAAGGGTATTTGGCAATTTATTCCATAACATTGGGCCAGAATTTGAGAAAGCTTCGTCACCATGTGAAGTTTGGGTTCTGTTTGGGACGAGAAAATATTCATTGGCGTGTGAGCGTAAATATCTGGTATTTTCTACAGCACTTTACCACACAAAAAATCACGGTCATTTGTCATTTTGGTAACAAAATATCCCCTTCTTGTCATTTCCAATAAAAAGGAAAATGAGAAAGACAAAAGAAAGAAACAAATAACAATCACCAACAGTAGAGAATACGGTCGTGCTTCATTCTTTATCTCACTAACGACTAAAAATTGTAAGCTTATGAAGAAATTCTACGATAAAAGTAATTATGTTAACGTTTTACACCAAAATCGAATACTAAATACGTGAACTGCATTATTTCCTTAAAGTCTGAAGAAAATGTCCACATATAATTTTCCTGATGTAATGCTTTTTTTTAATTTGTCGCTCTCTGTATTTCCAAGATCGCAAGTGGTGATCTATAATCTTTAACAAACATGTCAGAAAAATGAACAAATCAGGCCATCCCTTGTTACCGGCAGTGACACGATGAACATTATGGAACAAATATCAACTGACCAATGCAATACCAAGGCAATCAATCCTGTCATTGTTATCGTCAGAAATCCAAGGCGGACAAATTCTAATTAACTGAATGAATGAAATTATTCAGAGAGGTTAATATAACTTACCTTTAGGAAAACAGGCACCTAACAGGCGAATGACGTTCGGGTGATTTACAAGTTTCAAAAGCTCGAGCTCGGTGATAAAATCATGAAGTTCTGCTGCAGTTGCTGTGTCTGCTTAGCCAAGAAAATTGTGGGATACATGTATTACTAGTAGTTAGGGATTTACGACTGCAGGTTGTCTATGAGTCGAAGACGTTAAATGGTCCACTATTTTCAAATTGGGTCGACAAGAGCTGAAAAAACGAAAAGTCCCACTTTTCAAGAGGTACACGGGTATTCTAAGAATTAGTAACCGATATTAATAACCATTTTAAAACTTGGTTCTGCCTATTTCATTACAAAGAATACTATGTTATGTTGTTGCAATTCTGAAAGCACACGTCAGTGGTGTATCCGGTTTTTTTTTTTTTTTTTTTTGGGCCGGCGGGGGGGGGATCGTAATCATAATTTTGGGGACCTTTTTCAAAATGAAATAACAGCACGATATGATTAATAATGTAACAGATCGATTTTTTTCATTTATGTCACTATGAACAGACCCAAGGAAAGAAATGTCTTTGAAAAACATTTTGACTTTTTCAAATGGTGGTGGTGGTGGGGGTGTGGGGGTGGGAATACGACCCTATATTGAACGTGCCTTGCATACACTAATGCACATAAGTTTATCACTTTGTGTGCAAAAACTATCTTTGAAGTAGCTAAATTCCCCACCCACCCCCCCCGCCCCCCCCCCCCAAAAAAAAAAACAGATTACAGACACATTGTCTAGCCTAACGGCCGGCATCCACTAGAGCACGGACAAGATGAGGCAGGTCTGCGGAAACGAATTATGTCGTTTTGGCATTCTTTCCGCGTCGGACTAAAAAAAAAGGTGTGGAAATCATAGTTTTCTGGGACATTACAACATATTTTTGCATATTGACTCCAGGTTTGCCCGGGACTGCCCCGGTAATCAATCTGGAAGGACACAAATGACATGGAATCTTTCAAACGTATGCGGATAGGTTGCTTCTTGTTCGCACCCCAGTGGACGCCAGGTTTTTAAAAAAAGATGTAGCCGGCAACTAACAGGAATAAGTTAAGACAGATTGAGATTTTGGGGTAAGTGTTAGTTCTTGCCAACCAATCAGGTCGCACGTGCGCTTGCCTTGAGCTGACCTGACGTGGATCGATGCATGCCACCCGACGCGTGTTTATCGCACCGTATTAATTTATGCATTTTTTTAAATCAATAAGCTCCTATCCTGTAGCTGTTTTGGCGATTTTGTTCTATGGAAAATCGCAAAGACACAAACTTAATAGAAATTTACTAAGTGCTTGGGCCTTGCTAAGGGTAGGTGTCGCAAAGCCCCCTTATCGAAGCTTTCTGTATCACCATGTACCATCATTCTGACAATACAATGCCATTTTTTAAACTTATTTATGTTATTGCCGGCTACCCCAAGATGCAAAAAGGTTGGTACTTTACCTTTCAGCATTTTCACAGCAACGGTGGTATATCCTGTGTGTCCGCGGATGCTGAGCGCCTGGGCGCGAACAACACGGCCAAAATGGCCCTCCCCAAGTACGGTCTCAAACAGCAGTTTATCTCGAGGAAATTCCCATTTCGAATCAGGCTGTAAAGTAGACACATGCACAGTAGGAAGTTGTTTACAAAACATTCATGGTAAGATAAAATGTCTAACAACATTTACAAATAGAACGGAAAAGGTTGATGATCGTGGTAAGAATGAGGAGAGAGTGAACTTTATCAGTTGTCGCACGATGTAGCAAACGAAAGGAGATTGCGACGTTTCGGCGGCAACTGCTGGCCTTTCTCAAGGGCGTAGGCTTGGGGGGGGGGGGTGCACTGGGTGTACGTGCAACCCCCGCAGAGCCATAGGAGTTCCACCCTAATAGCAAAACACACACAAAAAAAGAAATTTGCACCACCTTCTCTACTTTCAACGCCTGATTTTCTCAACTTTAGTTCCACCTCCCTAAGATTTGCACCTCCCCGTTCCACCTCCCCAAGATGTGCACCTCCCCATGCCCAAACCAGCCTACGCCCTTGTTTCTGCGCCCTTTCTACATGACCTGATGAAGGTTAGCTGTTGCAGTCGAAACTTCGTAATCTCATTTCTTTTGCTACATCGTGTAAGTGTGTTCCGTTCTCCTTTTTTATTTTTATTTATTTATTTATTTATCTGCTCCATGAGCACCTATTTAGTTGGATTTTGGTGCATTATAAAATGTTATTATTATTATTATTATTATTATCATTAACGAAATTTACCTCGAATTTTCCTCTCAATCCAAAAGATTTCCCGCCAATACTGATCTCGTCGATGTAATCCGATTGCATGGAGCTGGGTCGTCTGCTAGTCTGAGGGCCGACCGGAGGCTTGAACAAACTGGATGTGCTTGCCCGACGCTGATGTAGTCGCCGAAAAGCGACTGTGGCCGTCACCATAATGAGCAAAACGGTAACGGCACCAGCCAAAATACCAAGGTTGCATTCCAGTCCACATTCAAATGGTTCGGGAAGATCGGGTTCTCTAGTCGTCACTTGGGGGGGGGGGAGAAGGTGCAGAAAGAAAGAAATAGGTAGGATAAGCCTTATTAAAAGATTTCAGAAAGGTTAATGAAGCTTCGTAGGAAATAATGTTACAAAATAATATCAACTGTGAAAAAAAAAAACATTGATTGATTAAAACAGATTGGAACCAACATTCTGTGGTAGATTATTCCTAAATCGTATTATCTCCGCAATGTATGATTTGACCAAAATGATTTTAATTTTAAACAGAACCCTAACATGTTCACAGCAATTTTTGCTTCCGTACCGGAGTTGTAAAGCCATATTCATAAGCACATCGTATAGTTCCAACACAGTGAATCCATTACATGTATTTCATTTAAACATCAATAAAGATCCCCAGGCCCTGTAAGACACCATCGTTTAACACTTACACCAAATCCACCCATACGTGGCTGCCTTCTATTCAAATTAACATACTTTAATTTGGGGGTTGGGTTGAATGTACACCTTTCGTGATTTCCTCGAGAAATTGGACAAGAGAAACCTATACGTTCTACTAACGTTAGATGGCGCTGTAACATTCTATGACTCGGAACATTTGACAGAGTGTGTCAAGCTAAATTTGTTTCCACTGGTAACAACCTCGTATCATAGAAATAGAACAGGGTACTTGTTTTCCAGTATTCGTAATAATACAATGTTGCCTCATGACGTTTATTTCGGCCCCATGTTAGAACCTCTTGGAACCAAATTTCACAAAAAAACAACAACAACAAGGCACTGCTCTGTCTCAGTGGTAACGCATCCATTAGTAATAAATAACATGTAGGCCTAAGTCTTCGAAAAGTATATATGACATATCGATTTAATCATGCAATATCTATCTCTGAAGTTCCATTTGTATTTTTAATGAACAAACGTGGGTTTCCGTTTGCTGGAAAAAAATCATGAACCCATTCAGTGAGGGTTCGAATTATAATTAAATTAACAGTTTATTTACAAAAAGGGTGTAGATCCATTTTTTTTTCATTCTGAGATTTTTTCCCTTAGCATACTGAAAAGTCTCGTGTGAACATTCGGACAATTAAATTGAACAATCGTAATAATTATGTTTTTTTTCTTCACATTAACTAAAACATAGCTAGTTTGCTTAAGTAAGATCTATAAAAAAATAACTATTTTCATTACCACAAAAGGGAAAGCGAAATTCAAAGAAAATGTGAGAAGAACAATTGTCATTATTATGCCCTCAAAATGAATTCAGCGTGTAAAGAGTTAATTCACCCATATTGCAATGTTTCTGACAGAAACTAACTTACCCTAACAGAGTACCACACAATGCGAATGTAAAACCGCACTTAGAAAAATCTGTGAGTGTTTTTTTTTTTCAATTGCCATAAACTGCTGTACTTCCTTTTAAAACATAAATGTATCTTCTTTCAACTTCTCATTAGTGTCACTGTATAGAGCTACTGAAATGGTGTTGATTTTTGCACGTAAAGTCGCATTATTTTGATGAAAACTGGATGAACGCCTTTTTGGAAACAAGCTCTCAAATCTTGATTTCAGAGGTTAATTTTATCCTGACACATGATATAAGTTGTGAAAAATACCGGCACCCTGATCTGCTTATCTATCTATCTATCTATCTATCTATCTATCTATCTATCTATCTATCTATCTACCTATGTATCTTTCTTTCTATATCTTTCTACCTATCTATCTATCTATCTATATATATCTATTTTATTCTATCTATTCTTCTCTCTCTCTATTTTTTTTTTGGTATTTTTTTCCGTAGTTATCAAAACAAGGTAAAAAATATACGCTGGATAGCCTCATTTCAGCGAAGAAAAATTTTTTTTTTTACGCTGTTTTCAGAGGTCATTAATATATATTCAATCGAATTTAACTAATGTGAATCGTTGAAAATGAAATCGTTAAACGGGATATACATGAGAACATTAAACAAACTTAACCATTAAACGACCCACCCTATTAAAAATTAATGTGAATGTATCGGTTATATAATACCTTATACAATAAATCAATTAAACCTAAACATGGAAGTAAGACACTAGAGTATAAATTACAAGTAAACCAGAAAGTATAATATTTTACAATTATAATTACAAAATAAATGTTGATGACGAAAAGTAAATTTTGTAGTTTATATACATGTCTTAAAGTCACCTACAGTACAAAAACAGCTTACTCAATATAAATTAAATAAATTCGAAATAAATTACGAGTAAACAAATCATTACTGTATTATATTCTACATATATGGCAAAATTTGTTCGTTTAGGTGCACTTTGAATGCATTTAAACTAGGGGCTTTTTTGGTATTCAATGTTAGTTCATTGAAACTTGTACTACCTCTGTAAGAAACTGTTCGTTTACCTCACCTCACTCACTCTCTCCCTCCTTCCCTCTCACCCCTTCCCTTTCTCCCTATTTGCATATATATCTAAATAATAGGGAGAAATATTTATATATATTTTTTTCTATCCGTCTATCTGATTAGAAATACAGCGATCAGACGATGTGCTTATAATAATTCACGCATACACGTTTACAGTGTAGGCCTATACTGAAAAGAGACTTGTTATGTTTATAGCCAGCCAAGGAGGTTTGTATTTGACCCTTTCTTATTACAATCCTATATGCAATTCCTGTAATAACTAATTTATAGTCAGCATCCAAATCCATTCAGCAGCTCCACTAAATCCCATTGCTTTCGCTAGTCAACTGACATAATCACAAGGGCATAGAGTATACCTACAGTATACTTTTCTTAAGCTTGTATACGAATAGTCAGCGAGAGAGACCTATAGTTCCTCACTATAAAATTATGTTTTATCTATTCAGGAAAGCGGCGACAAAGTGAGGTAAATTGTTGTTAGAGAAAGGAATTTGTGACTCAAAAAGAGTAATCGAGTTCCATACGGCCAAAGGCGCATTTTATTGATTGAAACCCGAATAAAATTTAGATAATTAATAATGTTTATCAATACCCAACCATCATCATTCGTGCTAACGTTACCACTACCTATGACTTGCGCCTTATGATATTAAAATTGGATTAAATAGAGACGTTTTGAAGGTTTCTGTACGCACTCTTCCGAGCACATACTCATGAGTGATAAGAAAGCCAAAGAGAAACAAACTGAATGGATGGTAAAACAGCACGAAAATGTTTAATGATTTTCTCACGAGAAGAAACCCGCTGGGCAATTCCGTGAATTATTGGACAAATCATAAATTATATAAATGGCTCCATCTCGAATCGTATTACATTCTAATGGTTTGAATGGGTGTGAATCATGAAGAAACAATGGGGGACAGCATTTCTCCTCTAAATTTTATGTCTGCAACAGCACCCTCAAGGAGAATCAGAACCATACATGAAATACCACATGTGGGACTAGTGTGACTAAATCTCAATTTTATGAAAAAAATATCATTTATTCTGCAGTTTTTTCCATGCCAATAGCTTCTTCTCATTGTTTTGAAAATAATAAAGTCCCACGTATGCATACCAAATCTGAAAAAGACATGAATAAACGCAAATTTGTGTGGAAGGACAAAATGTAACGTAACTAACCGTAACGTGACTAACCATGTTTTTGATGTTGTAGTTATAAATGAAAAGTTTTTATCAATAAGTTATATATTAAATGACTTATCAGGACACCAGAACTAGCATGAATACCACAGTTTGTTTCAGTTGAAAACAGGTTGAGGAAACTTTGAGGACAAAGACTTGTCATTTTTTCCATGTCCTCTTTAGGTAACGTAACTAACCATAATTAAAGTTCTTGTCATTACCCACTGAAACATGTCTCATAATTTTGCTTGATGTTGTGACGTAGGTTCTTGAGAACTTACAGTACCAAAACAGAAAAATAAACATATTCATGTAAAAGCCAAATATTGAGTAAAGTTTGTCATAAAGTGTAACGTAACTGATCATGGAATTGCCCCGCTATTGTTCCCAAACTGCATAATGCAAGATGACGCGTTTCATCTTATGTGATCTTAGAACGAGAGGCTGAGGGTTGGGGCTCTGCAATGACACTTGATACATCTTTAGCATTCATTTCTCTTAGG
>JZLH01S0215416.1:34292-44326 GCA_001188425.1 Eucidaris tribuloides
TTAATGGTCGAACAAGAGCTGGAAAAATACGAAAGTCCAACTTTCAAGAGGTACAGGGTATTTAGAATTGTAACGATATTAATAACATTTTTAACTTGGTTCTGCCTAGTTTCATTACAAGAATACTATGTGTATGTTGTTGAATTCTGAGCACACGTCAGTGGTGTGTAATCCGGATTTTTTTTTTTTTTTTTTTGGGCCGGGGGGGGGGGGATCGTTATCATATTTGGGGACCTTTTCAAAATTGAAATTAACAGCAGATATGATTAATAATGTAACAGATTCGATTTTTTTCATTTGTTCAATATGAAAGACAGGAAGAATGTCTTTGAAAAACATTTTGACTTTTTCAAATATGGTTTGGTGGTGGGTGGCTGTGTGGGGGTGGGAATACGCCTATATTTGAACGTGCCTTGCATTACACTAATGCACATAAGTATTATAACTTATGTGTGCAAAATATTTGAAGCTTAAATTCCCACCCCACACGCCCCCCCCCCCCAAAAAAAAAACAGAATTACAGACACTTTTCTAGCCTAAACGGCCGGCATCACATAGAGCACAGGACAGATGCGGCAGGTCTGCGGAACGAAATTATGTCGTTTTGGCAATATCTTCCGCGTCGGTACTAAAAAAAAAAAAGGTGTGGAATATAGTTTTTCTGGGACATTACTAACATGTATTTTTGAATATTGACTCCAGGTTTGCCGGATGCCCACGGTTAATCAATTGGTAAGGACACACGATGAATGGATCTTTCAAGACGTATGGCGGATAGGTTGCTTTCTTGTTCGCACCCAGTGGACGCCCGGTTTTTAAAATAAATTATTGTAGCGGGAATAAAGTGAATAAAGTAAGACAGTGAGATTTTGGGGTAAGTAGTTAGTTCTTGAAAACAATCAGTTCGGCACTGTGCGCTTGCTTGATGTGACTGAGTGGAATCGATGCATTGCGAACGCGTGTTTTATCGCACAGTATTAATTATTCATTTTTTTAAATCAATTAAGCTCCTATCTGTAGCTGTTTGGCGATTTTGTTTCTATGGAAAATCGCAGAGACACAATTATAGAATTTACTATATGCTTGGGCCTTGCTAAGGGTTAGTGTGCAAGCCCCTTATCGAAGCTTTTCTGTATCATCATGTATTTTTTTTTTTTTTGCCATCATTTGACATTACAATGCCATTTTTTTAACTTATTTATGTTATTGCGGCTACAAGATGCAAGGTTGGTTACTTTTACTTCGATTTTAACACAGCAACGGTGGTATTATCCTGTGTGTCGCGGATGCTGAGCGCACTGCGCGAACAACACGGCAAATGGCCCTCCATAGTACGGTCTCAACAGAGTTTATCTGACGGGAATTCCCATTCGAATCAGGCTGTAAGGTAGACCATGCACAGTAGGAAGTTGTTTACAAAATTCATGGTAGATAATGTTAAACTTCAATAGACGGAAAGGGTTTGATGATCGTGGTAAGAATGATGGAGAGAGTGAACTTTATCAGTTTGTGCACGATGTAGCAAAGAAAGGAGATTGCGACGTTTCGGGGCAATGTGGCTGTCTCAAGGGCGTCGGCTTTTGGGGGGGGGGGTGACTGGGTGTACGTGAACCCCCGGCCGAGCATAGAGTTCACCTCTTATAGACAAACCAAACAAAAAAGATAATTTGCCCACCACACTTCTCTACTTTCAACGCCTGATTTTCTGCAAATTTTAGTTCACCTCTAAGATTTGAATCGTTCCACCTCCCCAGATGTGCACTCCCCATGCCCAACCAGCCTAAGCCCTTGTTTCTGTTCCCTTTTCTACTAGACTGATGAGGTTAGTGATTGCAGTTCGAATTTTCGTATTCATTTCTTTTGCATAATAGTGTTAAGTGTGTTCCGTTCTACTTTTTTATTTTTATTTATTTTATTTATTTATTGTCTCCCATTGGAGCACCTATTTAGTTGGATTTTTGGTGCATTATAAAATGTTATTATTATTATTATTAGTTATATATATTACGAAATTTTACCTGAATTTTTCTCTCATCCAAAAGATTTCCGCAATACTTTGATTCGTCGATGTAATCGAACACCCGCATGGAGCTGGTCGGGGTATGACTAGTTGAGGCGCGACGGAAGGCTTGAAACAAACTGGATGTGCATTGGCCGCGCTGATGTAGTCGCTCGAAAGGCGACTGTGTCCGTCACATAATGAGCAAAACAGGTAACGGACCAGCCAAAATTACCAAGGTTGCATTCAGTCAATTCAATGGTTTCGGGAGATGGGTTCTTAGTCGTCACTTGGGGGGGGGCGGAGAAGATGCTAAAGAAAGAAATAGTAGGATATAAGCTTTATTTAAAGAATTTCAGAAAGGTTAATTGGAAGCTCGTAGGAAATAATGTTACAAATTATCAACTTGTGAAAAAAAACATTGATTGATTAAAACAGATTGGAACAACATTTCTGTGGTAGATTTATTCCTAAATGTATTTATTCCGCATGTGGATTTGGACCAAATGATTTTTAATTTTAAACAGACCCTAACATGTTCCGAGAATTTTGCTTCCGTATGCGGTTGTAAATGCCTATTAAAGAATCGTATAGTTTCACACAGTGAATCCATTACATGTATTTCATTTTAAACAATCAATAAGAGTTCCAGGCCCTGTAAGACACTATGTTTAACACTTTACACCAAATCACCCCATACGTTTGGATGCTTCTATTCAAATTAATCATACTTGTTAATTTGGGGGTTGGGTTGATATGTAAACTTTTCGTGATTTCCTCGAGAAATTGGAACAGAGAAACTATCGTTTATAACGTTAGATGGCGCTGTAAATTCTATGACTTCGGAATTTGACAGAGATGGTCAGCTAAATTTGTTTTTCATGGATAACATCTCGTATAATAGAAACCTAGAACAGGGGTCTTGTTTTCAGTAATTCTAATTAATACAATTGTTGCTGATTTGACGTTTATTTCGGCCCATGTTGTTAGACTTTGGAACAATTTCACAAAAAAAACTAACATCAACAAGGGCATTGCTCTGTCTCGAGTGTAACGATCATTAGTAATAATAACATGTAGGCCTAAGTCTTTCGAAAAGAGTATTATATGACATATCGATTAATCATGCATATCTAAATCTTGTAAGTTATTTTATTATTTTTAATGAAGAAACGTGGTGGTTTCGTTTTGTGGAAAAAATCATGAACTTCAGTGAGGGTTCGAATTTATAATTAATTAACATGTTTTTACAAAAAGGAGATGTAGATCATTTTTTTTTATTCGTGCGATTTTTTCCTTAGCATACTGAAAAGTTCGCCATGTGAACTGTATCGGACAAAAAAATTTTTTTAACATGAACATCGTGAATAATATATGTTTTTTTTCTTTCACATTAACTAAATAGCTAGTTTGCTTAGTAGATCTATTAATACTATTTTTCATTACCAAAGGAAGCGAAATTCAAGTAAAATGTAGAGAAGAACAATTGTCATGATTATGCCCTCAAAATGAATTCAGCGTGTAAAGAGTTAATCACCCATATTGCAATGTTTCTGACAGAGAATACTTCCCTAAAAGTACACACCCCAATGGCGATGTAAAACGCATTAGAAAATCTTGTGGAGTGTTTTTTTTTTTCAATTTGCCATAATGCTTACTTCCTTTTAAACATAAATGTATCTTCAATTTTCAACTTCTCATTAGTGTCACTGTCATAAGAGCTACTGAATATGTGTTGATTTTTGCACGTAAGTGCATTATTTTGATTGAAAACTGGGCATCATGAACGCCTTTTTGAAACAAGTCTCAAATCTTGATTTCAGAGCGTTAATTTGTATCCTGAACAGTGATATAAGGTTGTGAAAAATACCGCCACCTGATCTGTTCCTTATCTATTATCTATCTATCGTATCTATCTATCTATCTATCTATCATATCTATTTACTCTATGTATCTTATCTTTCTATTATCTTGTTACCTATCTATCTATCTTATCTATATCTATATTTGTTCGTATCTATCTATCTATATTCTGTATTATTATCTATTCTATTCTCTCTCTCTCTATTTTTTTTTTGGTATTTATTTTCCGTAGGTTATCAACAATGTAAAATAATATACGCTGGATAGCCTCATGTTCAGCGAAGAAAGATTTTTACGCTGTTTTCAGAGGTCATTTATAAATTTCAAAATCGAATTTAAAACTAAGGAAATCGTTAAAAGTGAAATCGTTAAACGGGTATATACAATGAAACAACTTAAACAAACTTAACCATTAAAACGCCCCTTTAAATAATGAATGTGAATGTCTCGGTTACATATAATACCCTAACAATAAATCAAATTAACTAAAACAGGAAGTAAACACTAGAGTATAAATTACAAGTAAACCAGAAAGTATAATATTTTACAATTACAAATTACAAAATAAATGTAGTTGAACGAAAAGTAAATTTTGTAGTTATACTACATTCTTACAATAGTCATCCTATCAGTACAAAAACAGCTTACTCAATATAAATTAAATAAATTCGAAATAAATTACGGTAAAAAAATCATTCACTGTATTATGATTCTACATATTATGGAAAATTTGGTTTGTTTTAGGTGCATTTGATGCATTTTAAATAGGGGCTTTTTGTACTTCAATGTTAGTTCATTGAATGTGTACTAAGCTCTGTTAAGCATATACTGTTTGCTTTACCTCACCTCATCACTCTTCCCTCCTGTCCTCTCACCCTTCCTTTCTCCCTATTTGATATATATCTAGAATATATAGGGAGAATATTTATATATATTTTTTTCTATCGTCTATCTGATTAGGAAATACAGGACATCAGACCCCGATGCTGCTTATAATATTCACCATACACGTTTTACAGTGTAGGCCTATACTGAAAGAGACTTGTTATGTTTATAGTCCAGGCAAGCGAGGTTTGTATATTGGACCCTTTTTATTACATCCATATATGCAATTCCGCCTGTAATAATCTAAGTTTATAGTGCAGTCCAATTCATAATCATTCAAGCTCGCACTTAAATTTCCATTGCTTTCGCTATGTAATGACATAATCCAAGGCATAGAGTTTATTACTACAGTATACTTTTCTTAAGCTTGATACGAATATGTCAGCGAGAGAGGACCTATAGTTCCTCACTATAAATTATGTCTTTTCCTATTCGGAAAGCGCGGCGACAAGTTGATGGTTAAATTGCGTTGTTAGAGAAAGGAATTTGTGATCAAAAAAGCATAATAGAGTTCCATACGGCCAAGGCGCTTTTATTGATTGAAAACCGAATAAATTTAGGATATTATAATATGTTTTATCAATACCAACATCATCATTCGTAGTAACGTATACCATACTATGACCTTGCAGCTATGTATATATTAAAATTGGATTAGAATAGAGTCTGTTTTGATAAGGTTTCTGTCGCACTCTTCCGAGCACTATACTCTTGAGTGATAAGAAAGCTAAGAGAACAACTGAATGGAATGTTAAAACAGCACGAAAATGTTTAATGATTTTCTCACGAGAAGAAACCCGCTGGCAATTCGCCTGTGAATTATTTGGACAAATCATAATTTTATATAACATTGGACTCATCTGAAATCGTGTTACATTTAATGGTTTGAGATGGGTGTGAAATCATGAAGAAACAATGGTGGACAGTCTTTCTCTCTAATTTTATCGTCTGCAACAGTCACCCTCAAGGATGAATCGGAACCAACATGAAATACCACAATGTGGGACTAGTGCTGACTAAATCTCAAATTTTATGAAAAAATATCACTTTTATTCTTGGCAGTTTTTATCCATGACCAATAGCTTACATCATGTGTTTTGAAAGTAATTAAGTCCCACATACCATTGACATATGCGATACAATCTGAAAAGACATGAATAGTACGCAATTTGTGTTGAAGACAAAATGTAAGCTACAAACCGTACGTGGACATAACCATGTTTTTTGGATGTTGTAGTTATAAATGAAAGTGTTTTTATCATAAGTTATATATTAAATGAGTTATCAGGACAAGAACTAGCATGAATACCCAGTATTGTTTCAGCTGAAAGACACGTGTTGAGGAAGATTCATTTGAGGAGACAAATTGATTTGCTCATTTTTTCCATGTCCTCTTTAGGATACGTAATAACCATAATTTAAATTCTTGTCTTTACCCACTGAAAACATGTCTCATAATTTGCTTTGATGTTGGCGTTAGGGCCAGTCTTTGAGAACTTACAGTACCAAAACAGAAAATAAAATATTCATGTTAAGCCAAATATTGCAGTAAAGTTTGTCATAAAGTGACGTAACTGATCATGGAATTGCCGCCGCTATTGTCTCAAACTGCATAATGCAAGATGACGCGGTTTTTCCATTTTTATGTGATCTTAGAACGAGAGGCTGAGGGTTGGGTCTTGCAATGACACTGATACTATTCTATTAGCATTCATTTCTCTTAGTGTGTAGTGAAATATCGGTAAAATTAAACTTCTATTAACTGGTAAACATACGCCAGCACCACTTTGTTTGCATTGTGTTTCAGGTTTTGATATTTCAATAATGCTGACTTTTAAATAGAGATCGTAAGTGTGACGTCACTCTGGTTCAGAAAGATGTGCCAAGAATGGCCGAACCAGTCAGAAAGATGTGCCGAGAATGGCAGAACCAGTCAAAAAGATGTGCCGAGAATGGCCGAACCAGTTACAGTGCGTCACAGCCGGCTGTTTCTACCAATAAGAGAACTGTATAGGGTTATAGGTTAGATATTGTCCTCATAGACACATTTTTTAAACCATTTTGACGTTTACACTTCTCTCTCTTTCATTGCCGTTGATTAAATGGGTGTTATATCAAACGTAAACCATCGTAACCAAATCTGTTTCCGTTCTTTTTTTTTCGAATGGCTATTTATTGTTTGTATAAGCAGCTAAATAAAACAGTTGTTTGTGTAAATGATACAATGTTCTGATTCCTTTTTTTTTCATGTCCTTTTCTTTCGTTTATTACAATTCCTTTCCTTCCTTTCCTTCCCATTCTTTCTGATCCCTTTCATTCATTTTTTTCTCATTTTGCTTCCTACATTTTTCATTGTCTGTCCATCCCTTTCACCCCTTCATTTCCCTGTCTTACCCCCTTTCCTTTCCCCTTCTCCTTTTTTTTTCATTTCCCCCATTCCTTTCCGATAATACTACTCCTTTCCTCCTTACCATTCACTAACTTTCCTTTCCACTCTGTTCTGTCCCTTCGTTTCTTTTTTATCTATCCAGTCCAATATATCATTGAAGGTAGTCAGGTAGTGATGACAATGACATTATTAAGAGAGAGAGAAAAACAACAACAACAACAACAACACTTACCAGGGATTTGATAAAGGTGGGTCGACTTTATCGAAGGCATCTGTACTCGACCAGTTTCCTGTCCCGTACACATGCACTTCCCACGGGCATCACAGTAACACGGACCCACAGCGCTCTGTATCCCAGGACCAGAACTGTTATACAGTACTAACCACCCTTTCCTATTGACTGTAAGGAATAAATCGAGAAAGAGAAAGAAACTCAAGAGTCGAAAGAAAGGAAGGGGGAAAACTGCGAAATGGCTTTGCTTTTAACAATAAATATGAAATTAAAGGTAAATGACATGATTGGGGGTAGTCCTCAACTTGGGCTGAAACTACTCTAGAATCAAGTAAACTATGCAAGGATTCTCCTGTGAAAATCTTGTAGTCAAACGTTGACTCATTCTAAAAAACCTAATGTCAATATCCCTCGTGGCAGCAAACCTGCTGTGTGGCTCTCTATGGGTCTTATTTTTATCGTGCCCCGATAAAATTAAAATACCAGTATATTCATGTTTGATTCTCCTTAAGTAAACAAGTTACAGACAAATCCTTCCAGCTGGGAGATCCACTCCAGCTAGTGTATATGTTGTATACATTTCAACTCTTTTGTTTCTTGAGGCATTTTCAAGTGTTCCCAATCATGTCACTAACCTGTAATGACTTACAGTTATTATACGAAATAGAGAAAAACAACGAAATCAAAATAATGAGGAGACAAAGCATGATGGTATTGTTGAAATTTCTCCGTCTCCTGAATAGAACGGAGTACGAAGTTCATTGAGTAACTTTTACCTCTAGATTTTTTTTCGGAAGGTGGCGAATGAAAATGGTGAGCCCACACTGACCACAAGATCCATATCACTAGAGAGAGCAGAAGCGATGACATCAAACGGGTTCAGAAATATGAAGGGACAATACTGCCCCCCCCCCATGACAAAAGGGGATAACTGACATTTTAATGTTTCAGAAATACAGAGGAAAACGTATTTTCTTAAAAGCCTTAAAATACTATTCAGTGTTTTGTTTTCAAGTTAACATATCCAAATGTGTATTTCAAAGGTCTTTCAAAGTCATATAACAATTTCCTGAAAATCCCGCATTTTTCGTTCAAATTGTTAATTATGAACAGGTTAATGTAATGTCTGGAAGCCAGACTAGGGCACATGTAGCTTTGTCCATAAACTGTTTAATATTAATGCAAATTCTTTACATACTATTCTGACAAAGGTTGCTCTTACCAACCTGACAGCTTGCTGGAGGCTTGCCAGACACATTAACAACTAATTTATGCAATTTGCATTTTTGGTATTGAAAATTTATTCGTAAGAACAGGTGAGAAAAATAACTCTGCACTAGGTTTCAGAAGAGAAAACATCCATAAATTTGAATACATTATGAAATAGTGTATTGTATATTCATATTTGGGCTGAAGATGGGTAAAATCAATTTTAAAGAGAATTATTTTGAAAAAAAGTGTGTAGGCTACCGTATCAGAAATCTAATCACTTATGGGGATAAGGGGCATAATTGATTAGATTATCAGGTATGTACTGCCCCCCCCCCCTAACGAAAGGGGAAAACTGACATTTTGGTGTATCAGAAATATTGAGAAAAACCTATTTCGTTCAAAGCCTTAAAATACTATTCAGTGTTTTGTTTACAAGTTAACGTATGCAAATGTACATTTCAAAGGTCTTTCAAAGTCATATGACAATTTCCTGAAAATCCCGCATTTTTCGTTCAAATTGTCAGTTATGCCTTTTTGTCGTGGGGTTCCCCCCCAAAAAAATGATATTAAGAAACTGTTACAAAATGCAATAACATCACAAAACATTTGTTATATTTGGCTTCACGATTGCATTTATTTCTTTTTCATAACAGACTCTTGAAAGGGAAATAAGTTAATGGTGTTGCCATGGAAACCAAATCATTTCCTTGTAAACCTAATTAAAACCACACTTAACTTTGAACAATTTTATATAACTTTATCAAGCTTTAAAAGTCTTTAACAAATGAACAGAAAATGTTGTCTAATTTCAACAAATTAAAAACATTGACATAATACTTGATTTATCTTGTTATTTGATTGCTGTCCTAGTAACTAAAAAACTAAAAAAAAAAATCATGAAAAGACTGTTAGAAACCTCTTTTAAATTTTCAGTAACCTCCACAATTTCTCCACAGGTCTCTCTTTCTTGCTTATTTTTCTGAAAACTATGAAATTTTTTTTTCAAACAAAAAAATTGTTTTTTAGACTGAAATTTTGTGCTGCAGAAATGCAAAATATGCTTTCGTTTTCTTTTTTTTCTTTTTATTTTTTACATATGTCAATTGTTTAAGTGTTTATATGACAGTGTTCAAAATCAGACCACCATTTGACTGACAAAAGTGTGTAAAAAATATTTAAGGGGGAAAATGCATTTTTTTACATGAATATATGTCTGTTCTAAGGTAAAAATCAATGTATTTTCAGTTTTCGGAACTTAGAACCCTGTATCTTTCACATTTTTGAGGAAAAAAAAATCAGATTTATGGCCATTTTTGTCCAAAAAAACCATTTTGGCGTGACAAAAATGTTCACCAACTCACAACTTTGAAATGGTTGTAGAATTCACAAAATATAGAAGTATAGTATTTTATGTGTTGTATTTTTATAGTTCTAATATATCTTTCAGTGAAAAA
>JZLH01S0215461.1:5741-54669 GCA_001188425.1 Eucidaris tribuloides
TTATGGTATCTTCCGTCTCCACCTCCGCTTCCTCCTCCTCCTCCTCCATCACATTATCATCCTGCGTGGTGAGTTCTGTCAGGAGGGCCGTGGCTTCGGCCAAGGTGTCCTGGGCACTCATGGTACGCTGGAAGGCCTTGCTGCCCGACGACTCGTTGGACATGGAGCTCTGGGGATTCCAGTAATACTCTGTCATCTGGGACACATCACAAAATAACAACAAATTTACATAAAAATATGATAAATGGACAATGATACGTAAACACGTGCCATTACAAAATAATTCAAAATTCTCCACACAATCCAGACAATTAAATTTCTTACTAAAATTTCAGTGACCAAGTTTTGCAAAAATCCCAGTATGGCAATACATCAATTTAACCTATTGCCTATGAAATTGTGCAATTTCCACAGGCAACGGGTTAAATATCTTCACCTTATCTTTTATATTCAAAATTAAATTTGACATTTGCTGACAGAACAAAAGCATTGTGTCAACCACTCAACATACTTATGGGCAGCTTGTAAAATGTTACATTTTTGCATCAGTGCAAAAATGACCTTAGATACCCTTTTTTAAACACCAGTCATAACAGTAATGCCCTTAGGATACACGCACACGTGCAACATAAGGGTGTTCTGCGGTCATGCTCATGTGGGGCGTTAATGCTCTGATGAGTTTATAGAAAAGGACATCTACGGGCATTTTTGCTCTGACAATGACGATGACGATGTGATGTTACACAGATATTTTTCAAAGGGTATGGAAGTTTGGGGAGGGGAGAGGAGGGAATGAGATACGCAAGAGAAATAAAGACTCAAGTTGGATTAGAGGAAATTGGCTTACCTTCTTCTTCAGCCAGTTGACGGCCCAGTGCCATTTCTGGGAGACTGATGTCAGATATTCTTTGGCTGCGGGACACTTGTTGGACAGATGGACTAGGAACTTGATGCACTGGTAGGACCGACGACTGTCACTCACTGTGCAGTTACGGATGATATCTAAAAGGTGGAAGACAAAAGGAAGAGGAGAAAGAGAAGGAGGAGGGAAGGAGAGATAAGGAGGAGAGAAATAAGAGGTCGAGGAGAAGAAGAATGTGGGAAGAGAATGAGGAGGAGGAGAGAGGAGGAGAGAGAGGAGATGAAGAAGTATCAGAGGAAGAAGAAGATGAGGAGCAAGAGGTGAAGGGGAAGAGGGGGAAGGGAGAATAAGGAGGAGGAGAAGAAGAAGAGACAAAATAAATGTTAATTGTAATATAGTGTATATGTATTTGAGGGTATGGATACAGCCATGTTTTATTAACCCTTTGACTACGAGATTCTCTAAATCCCCATAGACTTTGTACAGGGCTCATCCGGTTCCCGTAAGCAACGGGTTAAATATTTAAATTGTATTTAATCATTTAGGTTATTCTTTATCTTTGGTAGTTGTACAGTGCAGGGTCACATATTATACATTAGAAATTATGGTCCAACCACAGTTATCCAGACATCATTTTTCAGATCTCCCTGTTATGTAGACGTGGACATTTTCAGTGTGAAATCTCACTCAAAACAAACACAATGCAAATACACAAAAGTAAAAAAAAATCAGTACATAAATGCTGATCATATGCTGCACTGAACATTTCTAACAACCATAATGCTTTAACTACAAGAAGTAGCACAATGCCACCTGGCAGTATGATCCGACAAGTCATGTTCTCATTCTTAGTCAAACTCAATGAAAAAATATACACACACACAAGAAGGTGTATTTTTACTCATATTTTCATTTAAACTGAATTATGAAGACAATATCCTGAAAACAATTGTAAAAACATGTGTAAACCTCCAACAGAACTTGTAAAGCGATGTGTTAAAGCACATCTCTTTTATCTAGCTATATTGAGATGACTGCCAGTCCTAACATGGCTTCATAATAAAGGATGGACTGTGATTTTAATGTAGGTCCCAACTTACTGAAGAGCCCATTGTTCTCATGTCCCTCCATGGCCAGCTTGAGTCGGCGCAGCTGTAACGGATCGTCAAGCAGAAGCAGCTCCAGTAGTAGCACAAAGATATGCTTCAGCTCATTGGCTGGTGCTGTGGACACTTGGGTCTGTTGGACAGAAATGGACCAATCACAGTGCATGAATGATGTGCAGAGTAGGGGACAGACTGCACATAAGACATGCTGCACACTTGGGAAGGGCCACTGAAGAACACCGATGCTTACAGCAATTACTGTCCTGACAATTATACCCTGAAGAAAATGTAACTTGTTACATCTGATCTAGGGGGCATACAAATATGTTCTATCATCATCATCATCATCATCATCATCATCATCATCATCATCATCATCATCATCATCATCATCATCATCATCATCATCATCATCATCATCATCATCATCATCATCATCATCATCATCATCATCATCATCATCATCATCATCATCATCATCATCATCATCATCATTATTATTATTATTATTATTTACAGTTCCCGCCCCCCAAAAGGCAGAGTCACATGGTCCAGATTGACAAGCTTCCCGGTGCAGACTTTGGGAAATCCTAGCTGCCCTTATCTGAAGTAGGAACACACATTTTTTTGTGTTGTGAGTTTTTTTGATATGAGGAGAGGATGAGAAAACGATGCAGGAAGAAATGTATTCTACAGGTTGTGAGGAAAGGATTTACTCACATGTATTAACGTCATGACGGTGAGTGTGAACGTCTCATTACAGAAGCTGCAGTGAAGTAACATGTCTAGGATAGGGGTGGTACTGGCATTGACCTCACGGAAGGCAAGGACAGCCTGAGGAGAGACAAAAAGAGATCAAATGAGGTTCTAAATAGTTAGATATACCTTACTACAAGTAAACTAAGAATGTTTTATTAGAGAAGCTGCAGTGAAGTAACATGTCTAGAATGGTGGTGGTACTAGCATTGACCTCACGGAAGTCAAGAACGGCCTGAGGAGAGACAAAACGAGATCAAATGAGGTTCGTATTAGGTACATATATCTTACTGGAAGTAAATGAGGTAAAAGACAGTGATATGGACCATTTATATAAAGTAAGATCCTATATTGACCCTTCTTTAGTGGCTTTCACTTCTTTATCACAGTTCAAACCATTAATAGATGATATATATGATATTAATGAAAAATACTGAGGTTTTTTTGTTTTTTGTTAATTTTAAGATAAAAATGGAACCAGCATGATGTAATATTCATACATGTACACATCATTTCTGGTAAGTTTATAATGGTTTACACCTGATTGTTATATTGTTTAGATTTATTTTTTCAAGTCATGTAAATTTGATTCATGGACCACAGGAGCAGTTGAATTTACAACTGTTTTTGTTTTATTCGGACAGTCTAGATGTCAGATGGTGCCATCAAAAAGATGAAAAGTGGCCATTAGATACAATTTAATATTTACACATCACAAGTGACCAGTATCTTTCTGATAATATTATACATATTTTGTGAATATATCAAAAGAGAAGTTGTACTCACCTCCTTGATGTACTTGAGGCCTGGGGGACCAAACAAGGTGTGTTTCATGTCAGGGGGTACTGGTAGGAAGCGATTCAAATTCTCAAGGATCAGAATTGGCCGCCTTTGAGGTCTGTCTCCTAGTTCTGAATTGAGAAAATTAGGACAAAGAGTTAAAGTCATTAAAAACGAAATTCACAAATTATTCAAATTCATTAGACCGAGGATCGTTTACATAAATAATCATCTAAAATGACAAGGAGATCACATGAGTCAAGAACACTTCCGACACATACCCAGGTGAATCTTTTAACACAGTTTGCACATGTGAAAAGCTACATCAAAAAGTATTAAAGGGCAATGACATGATGCCTCAAGGTCCAAATTAGTTCAGAAACATAACCAACATATATACTGGCTGGAGTGTATATTCAGGCAGGATTGATTGATTATTAGGAAATTAATGACACTATCAACACATAAATTTCATATAAGTGTCAGTTTCTCGAGAAAGATCCCCATTAAACACTAAAGTCCCCTCTTATACATCACATTTTTTGGGTCAAATTATACAAGTTAACCCGTTGCCTCCGAGATTCTGAAAATCACATAGAGTTAACACAGGGCACATCCGGTTCCCGTAGCCAACGGGTTAAATAGGAATTTCTCAATAACAAATTAATATGTGCTCCTTCAGTGGGATAACTCCCTATATTCAGGCAAGAAGGATTCGCCTTGAACTTGTTAACTTAAAGGCAGTGGATCTCATTTGCAAACATCCCTACAGACCAGGAAAAGATAACCCATGCCCTTAGGCTATTGATGAAGGACATGTCTGTGAAATCTGGGGGGTCAGTAATTACCTAGCATTTGAAAAATGCAAAGAAAAAATAGCCATTTAGTGTACGTTCCATGGTAGGAATTTTTTTCTCGCAAGAAAAAAATCCAAATCAGAGTCTAACGGTCACTGTATAATTCCACTAAAACTGAGTTTCTAGCTCCTATATTCTGCTAAAGGTTCCCAGATGTCATTTTCTTCTAAATGCCACTGTATTTACACAATGTTAATTTTAGGCATGCAAAAGAGATACTCTGCCTTTAAGGAGAAACAAGCAGTAATTTACCAGTATTGAATTAATCTCCAGTCCTGAAAGAAATAAATCCTAGAGAAAGCTACACAACATATTTCACTGTCACATTTTTTTTCCTGATAAGTGCAACCCCCCGTTCACCGACAAGTTGAGGGGCATGCCCAGTCGGCAGGTGGACATTATTTTGGTGTAAGATACCTACCAACAGTCCTGAATGGTGTGACATCACAATGTAGTACCATAGCTGCCAGCATGGTGTGGAGATAACCAAACTCTCTGGTTTGTAACGATGTCCATCGACGAGTCTGAATGTCCTGTGAAACAAACAACCACAAAATACACTTAAGAATTATCATCATTACTGATTAGCAAATATGGTGATTATATCTTATTGTTAAAAGAAAATTTTTAAAAGCTTAAATCATTTTTAAAATCATCTACCCATTGACCCCACGAGTTTGAAATGGTGTTGATTTGCAAGAATTTGAATCAATCCATCATTAAAACAAACGATTCTTTGATTTTTTAATTTTCCAGACAAAAAACAATAAACTCAAATCTTGATTTTTTTTCATAATCTTTGTCACCTGACCAATCTTTAATAAGATTTCTTTGTTTTTTATACTCAAATCAATGACTCAAAAACAAATCATTGATTAAAATTGTGACTTAAACAGTACTTAGCTGAAAATCAGTAATTTTGCCATATTTTGAGTCCAAATCAGTAATTCTTACATAAATGCAGTGGAATTATACAAAAATGATTTCATAAAATTAGTATTTTTCATCAAACTCCCAGTATTCCTCGGTATTCTTCTACCACTTTCAGTACAAATGACTGAAAATCAGTACCACTTGGCAGTGAGGTAGTTATCCAGATTCATCTCTTACCATATCGCTGGCCTCTGAGGGTGGTCCAATGAGGAACGTGATGAGTCTCTGGAATGCCTTCCTCCTAAACAGGTGCTCACACGTCTCAGAACCCTGAAATCACATCAGAAAACACTGGTTAGAGGGGCAATTCATATCATTGAGGAGAAAATATTGGTTAAAGGTGCAATTCACCAGAGATTAAGTTGAGGCCAACCTTGAGGCCAAATTTAGCCAGCTTTGGCCTCGGACCGAGTCATGTGTACAAAGTCTATGTGATCAATATTTTTTGCAGTGGCCTCGTGACTTGGAAAGGTCAGCCTTGACTCCATTCCTGCAATTCACTATAAAAGACAAGATTAAAGGTGCAATTCACAATAAGATTCATTGTAGGGATAGGCCAGTCTATAATTTTTTCTAAATATTTGTGAAGTCAGTAAAAGTATACAGCAAGTTCACATATGCTTTTGAAGAAATGATTCCTTTCTCAATGCTTTCTAGTCCCCTTCCTGTGTTTACTTTGTGGTTTTATCAGTTGGTATTGCAGTGTCAGTGTGGTCATTATGGTGACAAAATTGCAAGTTCAAATAATTTTTTTGAAAATGGGAGAACATGACAAATCTTAGTGAAGTGTCTCTTCTTGCATCATTCCCAAAGTTTGGTTTGGACGTTCACACTGGCATAAAACTTTGTGAAGATCTAGTTCTCATGAAAAAAATGTCGAGCAGCCAAGAGTATTCAAACAACTCTGGCAGTTATCAGAACCCAAATTGCCTAGAAATGACGAGAATAGGAAATGACAAATTTCACACCACCCTACCCCATCAAGGCAAGTCCAAGGCCTAGAGATAAAATGGTCCTGAATTCTATGCAACAACTAACCAGTTCTAGATATATGCTGAGTAGCCAGAAGTACTGCACACAGCTCCTACAGTGTTCCAAAATCTCTTTGTTTAAGACAGTCAAGCTATGGAACAACAAACTTCACTTCCCTCCCTGCACTCCTCATCCCTCCCCCAACACATGTCCACAGCCTACAAACAGGTATATGTAACAAGTTACAACTAACCAGTTCTAGATACATGCTGAGTAGCCAGAAGTACTGTACACAGCTCCGACAGTGTTCTAGTACCTCCTTGTCTAGGAGAGATAGGATGTGTTCCAGGAGGGTGTCTAGATGAGGGTTGGTGGTATCGTGGGTCCGTTGGACGTAGCTGTGGACTAGACTCTTGATGATGTTAGCCATAGACATACGGACCTCACGGGTCGGACACTCCAGCAGGAAGGATCTGTGAAGAGGTTATAAAATGAGAAATGCTCAGGAGTCATATATTAACTCATTGACTATGGGAACCAGATGTGTTAACTCTATTGGATTTTAAGAATCTCAGTGGTAACGGGTTAAATGTCATATAGGTTAGTCTTGTATCAATTGGTTGAGATGATCTCATGATGGGGTTAAAATTTTGTTTTGTTTCCCTCTTTAAAGATTCAAGTGTGAAGCACAGAGATGTTGTAGCAGACAATTTCAATTGATTTCTAATTTTTTATGTTAGTATGTAAAATGCACACAGATATGTATTCTCACTGGGCCTAGCTGAGTGAGGCCACGACTAATAATAGAAGTCTTAGTCCCTCTATATGACATAATAGACAATAACTTTGTCATTGAACACATCACTATGTTTTAATGTTAGTGATTTTAATGCTATTTCAGGCAGACGTAAGTCCCTCAATGTGTCTTGTGCCGTATTTCTTCTATCAATGTCAAAATACATGTCTATCTGATGACTTCTTCCATAGGATCCCCTGTAGTTTGACTATAAATTGAATTCAAAATGTCTCTATATATCAGTGCTACTTTATATATTATATCCGTCCATCGTCGTAAGTTTGGTCAATTGTGGTTGGTCAATTGCGCATCATGTGATTGGTGATATTCCAACTAGATCCGTGGATGTGTCGCCCTTGTGACGTCACTCCAGAAATAGTAGACTGTATCTGGATTGAAGTCACACACGACGACGTCAATCTGGGTATACTCAATTTACAGTTTGTAGCAAAAGTCACAAAATAACACCCCACATTTAAAATGTGTCGCAATTGTGTCCTTATCATTTCAACAAAATATTTGAGAGCTTTGTTTGCAATTTGCAAGCTCACTGAGTCTAGTAAATCTCAACCAAATGTGTTTTGTAAAGGAAGACAAAAATTTTGTGAAGGAAGTGTACACAGTTCTTTGTGTGTGTGTGTGTGTGTGTGTGGACCGTACACGCTTGTATTTGATTTGTGCATTCTGTGGGACATCATAGCGTGTTACGTTATCCATGACAGATATAAAACAATATGTATTAGTGTGAGAGTCTCTGCTTGAAACTATGAAGCCCTTGGTTTATGTGGACTGTTTTCTATTTAAGAAATAAAACAGTCCACGTAGCCGTGGGCTCACCATAGTTCCAACCAGAGACTGTCGCATCAATACATATTGTATAATATGAATGGCATGACAAGCCTACCGTATTTGCCGGTATATAGAAACGAACCCCCGCCCATCGTTTTGACCAAAATACGGAACTACATATTCGCGGAATCCATTTCTAACGGATAAGAAACGAACCCCGACCATCGTTTTGACCAAAATATGGAACTAAATATTCGCGGCATTCATGTCTGACGGGTAAGAAACGAACCCCGACCATCGTTTTGACCAAAATCATCGGAACTAAATACATTCGGCATTCATGTTGACGGGTAAAACACGAACCCCCACATTTCCTTTTAGCGACTTTCAGCTTCTAAACGGGCTGCATGGCATCAGAGTGGAGGCGTAATACGGGCGCATGCGGCGTTAAAAGTTTAATTTTGTAAAGACTGTGACAAACAAAGTACTTCGTTTTTATTACTTTTAATGGCAAGAATGATTAGGGAAGCTATTGCCATGTTAAACTACGATAATTACAGTAAATCATATTGGGAATTTAAACGGACATTTGCTTGTGCCTGTGTATTAACCGCACCCCCTTTTTTCCGACTTTCCCGACGGAAAATAAGTGCGGTTAATACACCGACAAATACGGTACTCACTTGATGTGATCTCTGCCCGATGAGCTGGCCATAAATTCCATGGCCCATTCACAGGCCTCCGGACTGTCTTGGACAAGACTATCGATGCAGTTACACCACTCTCCCATCTCATATCTGGAACAGGATGAGGGTAGGGAAAAATGAAGAATTGCAGTCAAGACACAAACACAGGAAATATAACAATACATTTGATTTCCCTTTAAAATCATGTGTGCAATATGTAATCATTCTCAAATCGTTGCTTAATCTTCATCATTCTGTACAGGCATTTCCTTACTTGATTTGCTTCATCTTTCACAACAATGCTTTCAATGAATTTAAATGAGTATAGGAACTCTTCTGTAATGCACTGGAGAATAAATTTCTGGAGGAACTGCACAAAAAATTCACAAAAAATGTATTGCCATCAGTAATTGATACTGTACAGAGTTGTATTTCTTTCCACAATTTTTTTTATTCTTTTCAGGCCTAAAAACATAAATAAAACCAAGACAAGAAGAAGAAAAACAAATATATTCCCAAAAGAGTGTTTAAGTGTTTTCTTGTCCTAAGCATGTGCATACATTTTCAACAAGAACAAAAAATAATTGATAAAGAAAGAAAAAATGAAAAGGAACTCCTCTTTATCATTCTATTTCTATTGTTATGAAAACAGACGAAGTAGCTGACAATTTATACTCAACAAATATGTACACACTGTGTCATTAGTCATAAACTGGATAATTCCTTAAAGAGCTAATATAAAACAAAGATTCATGTAAGACAAATTTACCATGAGACAAAGGTGATGAGCCTTTCACAAAAAAAATCTTCAATAACTATAATATTTACCTTAGCTTCTTCTTGGTTCTGAAGTAGGTATTGAAGATAAAATGTAAGGCAAGTTTGATGCACTGTATGGCCATGGTACTGAAGGCTGGGTGGTAGGTCATGTGCTGAAGGACATAAAACAATTGCACAATAAACGTAAAATTACAACAAACAGATTAATAGTTATATCATGGCCAGATCAGGATGTATTTCAATTTCCTTACATAATTCATCGTGATTAGTAATTTCAGCTTGTCACCAACACTCAATACAAAACACATTCAAGCACATTATAGGCTGTGTTCTTTTTTATTCTTTACAATTACAAAAATTCAAAAAGTTTCAAACATTTTTCTGTTGTAATTTTGTTCAGAGTATTTGATGTAATAATGTCAACTTTAACTACATCTGTTACATTTACAGGCAGTATTCATTTCAAATCAGGAATCAAAGAGCTGTCAGTCAAATGTTGAACAGTCTTCCAAAAAATTAATATTTTAAGCATTTTTTTTTGGGGGGGGGGGGTGGCAGAGGGTATTGCTTTTAAATTCAAATTTGTTATTGGTTTGTGAAGTAACAATGAAGTGTATCTTCTCTTTGACAGCCTGCAAAATTTGTTTCTTAGAAAATCTACAGTCAATAAGAGCCGAGTTTACTTACAAGACTACACGATGCTAGCTTCTTGACGAATGTGAAATACTCGTGGTTGTAGATTGCCCTGTTGCGCAAGAACTGTAGGTTTTCGTCTTCTATAACCCTCTGGATGTCGGCAGGCATCTTGTCGACAAAGAACCCTCGTTTCTCTCCCTTGTGGACGAGGGCTGACAGCTCACTCATTCTGTCACCGGTGGGGGAGAGTTCTGGGGAGCTGAGGGGTTCCATTCTGAGGAAAGCAAACAAGGGTACAGAGTTGATTTGAAGTGAAATCAACAACTGCATTTCTTTGAGCAATGTGATGTTTTTAACATGTGATACCACAGTGAGATTAGATATAAAGCAGAAAAAGAGTTAAAGGCAAGGTTCACCCTGAAGTCAAGTTGGTTTAAATAAAAGCAGAACAATGAGAGAAACATAGCAATGAAAATTTGGCGAAAATCCACCAAAGAATAACAGAGTTATGAGGTTTCAAAGTTTTAAATTAGTGACGTCACATGCGAGCAGCTCCCAATATGTCATGTAATATAAATTACATAAATTTCAATTTTTTGATGGTTCATGATAACTGAATGCGGTTTTTTCATAGAAGCACGTATGAAATAATGTTTCTGATAATATATTGAATGCACAGGTAAGATCATTTTCAAGTTTCCGAGAAAACGGCACTTTTATGGAATTTATATCACATGACATATGGAGAGCTGCTCGCATGTGACGTCACAAATTTAAAACTTTGAAACCACATAACTCTGTTATTCTTTGGTGGATTTTCGCCAAACTTTCATCAATATGTTTCTCTCATTGTTCTGCTTTTATTAAAACCAACTTGATGTCAGGGTGAACCTTGCCTTTAAATAGTTAATTGATTTACTTCTTTAAGTTGTAAGGGAGGACTTAAACCCAGACTTTTAACTTCCAAATTTCTTTACCAGAATATACAGACTTTCAATTTCTATCTTTTGATGTGCCTCTTGTGGACCCACTGTATTTCTTTATACATATAACTGTACACACTATTCAGCATCAATCTGAAGTTTGGTAAGGTTCATTCAGATGTGTCAACATTGTCTAAAGGCTGTATCACTATAACTACCCCTGGACAAGTACCTAAAGATGAATTACCCCTTCCCAACAACCCCCTGGAGAACTACCCCCCCCCCTCCCAAACAAATATCCCCAGGTAGAATTTCTCCTGGAAAGGGGTAGGTGTAGTTGTCCTGGTGGGGTAATTGTTCTAGAATCACTGCAGACAAATTTCTGTACCAGACAGCATACTCTCCACATTGGCCGTATCAGCGGATGACAAATTTCAGTCTTGCGTCAATTAAAACTTGCCCCCTGCTAATTAAATCTGTTTGTCATGCACTGAACCCATGACTGTGACATCACTTGTGTTCTACTGTACACATCTCTGTGATAAAGTTCACAGCTGCACAAGCCTTGTCACCCTGGCATGGAAGTGTCTGTACATGCAAAATAACTTACGTGTGGATATCTTCATAGCCCTTCCTTGGTATCCTGGCCATGGGGTCAGGTGTCCTCATTCCCTCCAGTCTCTCGTAAAATAACATGTAACCACTCCATGTCCGTAACCTGGAGTCGGAGCCATAGGATCCTAGTGGAAGGGGAACAAGCAGTGTTGATGATAAATTAAATGTTTTCAGGTAATTCTCGCATTTCCCATTACCTAGTGCCATCATACGGCAGACACAAACAAGGGTATTGGGTGCATTGCATCTTGGGTAAAATTAGACACGGAAGTGATTACCACTGTGTGTTTACAGATGTGTTCTGCGAATCTGACCAATTTTCAGCTGCCAAATCAACTAATTCCTCCTTTTTCTTTCCTGAACATGGAATGCCCCGTTGTGTTAGGACATTTGTCAATTGATCAACACGCATCGCCTGAAATTGGCCATGCACGTCGGCCACTGAACTGTAACACTACGCATACGATATACGTGATATTGTAGTTTAGGTCGACCTGGAAGTTGGAAATCTACCCTGTCTGGGCTGGATGTTGGTGGCGCAATGTATTGCAAAATGCGAGAATTGGATTAGTTGGCATCTCCCAGACTCATATACAGTCAAGCCTGTGTATACCGGCCACTCAAGGAAAACAGCAAATATGACCATTATAGACAAGCGGGTACTACAAACAGGCTGGCAGCCAGCCATTTTGAAGGACCTTTGGTGAATAAGGGGCTTTTACATATTCTTGTAGCTAGGAAGCCACATAAACTCATAAATGTATACAGACACAGACAGACACACATACACAAAGAACAGTTTGTCTCATTGACTTAATTTCATAAAAAGTTTTGTCGGAGAATAATACATATTCCTTTGTTTCTGATTGTATCTGATTCTGGCTCAACATATTTTCCTTAGAACCATATCTTAAATCCATGATTTCAATTGCTACTGTATGGATTACTCTGAGCAGATGTGGAAATTTCACTCCCAGACAGATGAACTATTCATCCATCACTATCATGGTAGGTGATGAAATAGTGTCAGAGTGAGAATAGAGGACATTTTACTCACATGGCCCATTGGGGTGAGGTCAGTTGGCAGAGGGTCAGCTGGGTGGGAGTGGGTAGGTTCTACGGGACTACTTACCCGCAGGTTCATATATCTTTGGTTTGAAGGTTCCCCCAAAACACTCCGCCTCCAAGGCAGCATCTGACATCTCAAACTCCTCTACTTGTGTGTCATTGAAGCGGAACCATTTCCCTTTACTGATGTTGGTTAGTGATGTCCCCCTGATAGATAGAAGGAAGAAATGAATGAATAACTCAAAAATCTCAAAGTCTTAAACCATTTATCCTTCAGCAAGGTAGCAGCCATACAGCACCACAGATGGGGTCCATGGCTAAGAGTGATGACAATGTTGAAAGGGCCATTACGCCGGGTTTTTACCCTTCTGTTTTTGTTTTCTTTAATGTACCGAGGTGTTTCTGTGTAGACACAGGACCTCAGGCTTCACATCCTACCTGAGAGACAAGGTAATAGGAATAAAGTTCCTTACCCAAGGACACAATCACCATGACAGGGACTTGAGTCAGGGATCTCAAACTTAAGAAACCAAGGTCTTATCCATGAAGCCATAATGCCTCTCCATGAAAGTCTCCACAAGTGTAGGTAAGTGAGCTAAAACTAAAATTGGCCTAGTTGCATCCCCAGCCAGGACTAATCGCAAGGCTGCTTACTACAGTGCATCATGTCCCCCTTTTGTCAACCAAATTTAATGTACAGCAGCTAGTCTTAAAATGTGCTACATGTAGAAATAATAAGATTCCCAATATCTGAATTCATTCCAAGTTCATCTTCTGGGTCCCCTGTAGCCCTAAAGCTTAACCCATAATGCCCCCCCTCGACAAAGTTCGTGATAATTTCGCTGTACGAAATTTTTTGAATGCGCCATTCGCTGGCTTTTTACTTTCAAGTCTCGCGCATCATTTGAGACCACTTTTGCAAAATCGGACGTACCGTTTACGACGCTGTGCGACTTTTCGTACATGCATGCAACTCCAAATTGCTCAAAAACGTGATTTTGTACAAAATCAATGCAAATTGTCGTTTTCAGCCAAAAATCATAAATGTGTGATTTATCTTTACTTAAACTGGTAGAAATGGATTAATTTTATGCTGTTTATGATCACAAAAAAGGTTCCGCGACAAAGTTCAACAAAAAAACAATAAAAAACAAGAAAATACATAAGAAATTCACCAACATAAAATCATAAGAAATTAATTATGATTTCAACTATTTTTTTTGTAGGTTATTGTCAGAAATGTCAGAAAAAAAGAAAAATAAAAAAAAAAAGATATTTCACCAAAACTTAATAATTACTACAAGCTATTTAAGTGAGTTACTAGCAAAAATTAATTTCATATTCATAAATTTCCATAATTATTTAAAATATAATAATATGTATTTATATGTATATATTGAAATTAATGATACAGTTTGTATTTAACATCCAGCTCTTATGCGGTTGCGGGGGGCATAATGCCCCCCCCCCCCCCCCCCCCCCCCGGATGACAAGACCGGAGATAGCCCGGATCTATTAGTGTTAAATAAATAATCCACACGAACGTTGTGCAATGGCTATTTATTTTTTAACTGGAGTCGGCTTAGAGGGCAGCATTTAAGAATCACTCTTGTTTCACCCTAGTTTCGACGAGAGCATGTGTACTGACTCCATTTAAAAAAAAAATGACAACATTGCTAATCTGAACTGCTCCACCCCAAAACTGTAAAAATACCCTACTTACCCCCTATCCTTGATGAAGGAGTAGTAGTGACCTGCGTTGGCCTGACCGCTATGGACGACCACACCCACCAGCTGGTAGAGGTCATCTGTAGAACTCTGAGATGAGATGCTCCTCTTGGACCCGGTGATGTCGGTCTGGTCCTCCGATAAACTCTGCTGCTCCCTTCTAGCCATCCCCTTAGAGGTAAAAGGCTCCATGTCCAACACCCAGGGAAACTGAGAAGATGATTAAGAGAAAAGTGGGTTATTGGATGTAACTCAGGTCTTCACAAAACCAGTAGTATTATTTTCAAGATGGTGCTTTAAAATAATATATGGTTCAAGGAGATATATTCTCAATGTAATTACACAAAAGGAAAGATTCTAAAACTAAAAAAAAAGACAATGACAAAAGGAAAAACATAAAAAATGATAAATGAAAACACATTAAAAATACATGTGTATAAAAATTAATCACTTTTAAAAAATTAAAATCATTGATTTAAATCCATCAAACCCTGGTATCCATTAACCAAAGACAGGGTTCTTTATTTCAGTGCTTTGGTGGTGAACGGTATAACTCAAATTTGGGAGAAGTCTTACTTTGAAATAGTCGTCACACTTCAAAGCTCGGCCGGCTTCCCAGTCATAACCAAACCTCTTGAGCTGAATTGTGAGGACGGGGGGCAGTGTCTTGATACAGGTCCTCTTGATGGTATTCCTCTATTGATGGAAAATAACACAAGGTATGTTCATAACACAAGTATCAAGTCATTGTAATATTGGTTCTAAATTGTGTCAGACTTAATACAGGTATAAATGATACCTGTAGATGCAAGTTGGAATTAAACTTAATCTGTATTTAAGTGTCCTTACATCAAAGATTTAGTCATAGGAAAACTGGACTCAACACTTGCCTCTGGGCAAGAATTGAACTAAATGTGACCATTACTGACTTAAACAATGAAAGAGAAGAGAAAGAATGGATTGCATATCACGAGCAACAGACACATGATTGTTGAAGACAATCGATTATTTACAAAATTGGTCTCCCTTTGTCAAAGGTTGCTCAATATAGAAATTGAAATAAATGACTGAATTTATAATTAGGAGGTTTCAAAACCTTGACATATGTTTCATTATCTACATTGATAAGCAATTATCTTAATATTTGATGATGTATAAGTCAGCAGTAAAATTTATCCAAAGTGTGGGTAATTGCAAGCATCATCGCTTTCCAATTGCTCAGAAATTAATACTTTCATACTGTTTAGTTTCAAGCCTGAATTACATCCTTATTTTCCTTACCTTCTCATTGCACTCTTCACATAGATAGGCATTCTCTCCTTCCAGCATTTCTCCTCTTACAAACTGCTCTAAGGAGTCGTTCAGATTGTTGGATTTCACCGTCAAATTCAGAGCAAAGAATTCTTCCTCTCTCTCCTTCCTATAATCACAAGAAATTCATAAATACAGACTGTCATGAACTGCAATAAATTAGCAGAACTCAATTAACCACACAGACACTCTTTATCAATGTAGCACTTCATATGTACTCAGAACAGATGATTGAGTACAACAAAGAAATAAATTTACAATGTGAAAAGGCAATACACAAACATAAACAAAATTAATGTCTATTATTGACAAAATCTGTCATTAAAGCAGATGATTATTTACACACAGTCAAGTAAATGATGTTCAAATATTAAACAGCACTTTCTTTTCCCTTTTGAAATAGAAATACTGATAACAAGTAAAATTTCAAACCTAAACTTGATTACTCACAAATTTATACAAAACCTGTCAATATCTTACCTGTGAGGGCAGTCTTGACATATCATCTGGTTGAGATACACACCCTGGAATTTGTGTTTCAGTACTTCCTTTTGGTTGGATTTCTAGGGTAAATTAAACAGGTTATACAGTAATAGCAATGCTGTACAGTTCACTGAGGAAATGTCAACTGAATCAGAATAAATTTAACTCTTACTGTGTTGTTGATGCAAATTTGTAATAACATGAAAAGTATGACGGTAAAATAATTTGTTTTGTTATTTTTACACAGAAGACGGACAGCATGTACTAAATCATTTATAAAACTGGTAATTTGGCATTTGAGATTTATAACAGATTTTTATGTAAAATGGAGAAAATATGCACATTTCTTATGTAACCATGAATGTCCATTGTTTCCAAATTGTTTTCTTTGCAAAATTCATTCTAACTATAGAAATTTAACAATAACAAAGTAAAAATTACATTGTTAAAAATGATATATTTTATCTATAACTTTTGTACACAACACTTTCCTCCAACATATGTGTGTAAAAACTTTTAGCTGTTTGAAGTTAACGTTGCACTCCAAAAGTTGCTCAAAGAGGCATTGTTCAAAAAGGCTCAACATGCTAAGAGTTAAAGCCTACCTTGAGGTACTCATCCAGCTGGTCTGTCAAGATGGTGAAGAAGTCAAAGGCATCTTGTTGCTCTCTGATGTTAACAGGTTCTCCCCACAGCTTGAAGACCTTCCAGAATCTCTCAGGTTCATAGTACTGTAACTTACTGTCTAGGAGATGACCGCACACATTCTGCATCTGATAGAAGACGTTGTCTTCCTCATTGTCAGGTGTTCGAGCAGCGAGTAAACCCTGAATGAAGGAAAATTGAAAATAGAAACTTAGAAATTTAACTTTACTTTGATTTATTGCTTTCATTAGATCACACATATTGATAACATGCATTATCTTCATCATCAGCATTATTAATACCATCACCATTAAAACTCGGCTTGTCAATACCTCAAATTCTACTCATTATCATCAACATTTTCAATATCATCATGATGATGATGCTCCTCCTCCACCTCCTAATTGTCTTCTTTTCCTCATCATCATCACAACCATCTTGACAACACAAACTCCTATCATCATGATCATCATCTTCATCATCACCAACATTATCATTAACATCATCTTCTCCATCATCATCATCATCATCATCATCATCATCATCATCATCATCATCATCATCACTATCCTCCTCTACCTCTTAATTCTCTCCTATTCTTCCATCATCATCATCATCATCATCATCAGCACCACCACCATTATGACAACACACACTGCTATCATCATCATCATCATCAGCACCACCACCATTATGACAACACACACTGCTATCATCATCATCATCATCATCATCATCACCATCATCATCATCATCATCATCATCATCATCATCATCACAATCATCGTTCTCATCATCATCAATACCATAATCTCATTCATCATCATCATCATCATCATCATCATTATCATCATCACTTTCATTGCCATCTTCATGATCTTCAGCATCATCCTTGTCTTCAACTTTATTGCCATCATGATTACCACATCATCAATGTTACTAACCTCCCGGATGCCTGGAGTCATGTACAGCTGCTGTATGACAGAATTCATATAACATGTGGCACCTCCATTCCGTAGACCCACATACTTGCATGATCGTCCCTCAACTGGTGGTAGATACTGTCAAGATGCAATTTTGGCAAAAGTCATGAATTTCTTGCACCAATTTATGAACTAGAATTCATTTATTTCCACAATATAAAGAAAAAATCAATACAATATTTACAGGACAAGGATTACACAATCAATTGTAATTCTAGATATTTTGGAGCTGTCCCGGAAGCTTGAGAGAACTTTAACACTTTCATTGTCTTGAATATCCCTCATGTTTTCCAAAATCCTTGACTATACTATTCTCAGATTGATATCAGACAAAATTTCAAAGATTACCTGCCCCCCCTTCCCCGACAGTCCAAGTGGTCTCTGTACCTCATTACTGCGAAACGATTTACATGGAACACACCAACATCATGTAGGGGTAGCCGCAATGTTTCTAAAGTTGCATCAAATTATGCCTATACGATCACACGATTTTCCTTTTCTGTCTAATCTACAATAATGAATATATTAGAGCACTGACTGGTTTAATTTGACCACTAAATAGTCCAATATTTTCAAGAGATATTTCTATTGGTTTTTTTTTTTTTTTTTTTTAGGGGGGGGGGGTCACATTCAAATTTCTCTCACCTCCCATTCCTTGGCAATGGATGGGTCAGGCTGGTGATGCATATTCATGAGCTGTGATGCAATCTTCTGTAGGTTGTACGGACATCCCTCTGCCAAGACGACTAGGAGCTCAAAGGCAGCAACGCGGGACTCACGACCTGAAATCCTGCCAAGAAAAAGTTGTACAATTTGAGTTTGAAACAAGGAAACCTAAATTTAATTCTCAATCCCTCAAAATCAGAAAGCAAAAATATTAAACTGTTATGTTGTGCTTAGGAATATTTCATTGAAACACATTTCAGTGAATGGTATTGTAATTACACAGTATTTTCAATCATCACCGTATATCCATTTTCTAAGTTTGGATAGTCAAAACATTGAAATATGTCCCAAAAGAATATACTAGACAGACTGAAATGTAGACAGAATGTACTAAATAATAATATACAAATAATGAATGTTTATGAGTTCAATGGTACAAATATTTTCATGAGCTGAAAGATTAAACGTTTCATTCAACGAGGTGAAGCCGAGATGAATGGACCGTTTAATCTTTCAACGAAAGAAATTATTTGTACTACGAATGATAGATCGTTCATTATTTGTTTTATACAATATTATAAAGTAGATTTTTGTCATTTGATTGGAGGATTGTGAAGTATGAAAAAATATAGCTGTACGTAGGCCCACATTCTGATACTCTTTCTGGCTTATTCACAAATTCACCATGTTCAGTGTATAGTCACTGTCTGTGCATTTTCCTCATTTTAGTCTAAATTTCACTAAATATTTAAATCTTATCAAAGCAGTGAGTTAGGTTCACCGGTTACGTTTGAACTTCAAACTTTAACCTCACGTAGCTAAGTGGGTCAGCGTGTGTACAATACGTGAAGCGCACTGTGAACCGTGGAATGGGATGAAAATAAAACCAACATGCATGCAAAAATATAACCAACATCCACGGAAAAATATAACCAAAATGCACGCTGCGCTGAATGGAGTATTTATTCAATATCATGTGACCAACAATCCTCCAATCAAATGACAAGGATGTACTTGGATGTTGTATAACATTGTATTTATATCACTGAAGTTGAAAATTCCCTTTTGACCAGACATACACAACAAAATATCACTTCAACATTTAGGCTATTCGTGAAGGACATGTCTGTGACAGTTGAAGATCAATCAATATCAAGAATTTGAATATGCACAGAATACTAGCTGCTGTTTAGCATGTGTGTCAGGCACAGTTCAGCAGTATTATTTCAGAATTCATGTATTTGTGTATGAATACTCATAGCAAGAATGCATATGGAACATGTTTGTAATTTGTACAGAAATTTCTCATTTATCATGCATGATGGAAAACCATGCAGACCAAGGACCTGATAGTTGACTAGTAATTTTTGCATCTTCAAGACCTAACGGTCACTACAATTCCAACAAAATTGAGTTTACAACTCCTTTACTATGCTGGAGGTTTTTCACCCATTGGGGATGGGAGGTGGCACATTGCCCAGGAAACCACATTTTCACTTAACCCTAAAAAGACTGGGGGGGGCCTAAAAGGCCCCCCCCGACATTTTTTGCGATAAATTTTTAACGCGAAAAGCTATGGCCGCGATATTTCATGACTTTTTTCTTTGAAGTCTTGCCGCATCTTTAAGCCCAAATTTGCGACGCCGCGGGTACCCAGGTTCCGAAATTACGCAACTTTTCGTACTTGCATGTCACACCAAAAACTCGGCCTCAAAAACATGAAATTGTATGTCGTTATTTCAATGCAAATGCGTGTGTTAAAGTTTTTTTCAGTCCCAAATTCATAAATGTATTGATTATTTTTACTTTTACTGATTGAAAATTGATTAATTTTATGCAGTTGTTTATGACTGAAATAATGTCGCCAGACAATTTCCATTGAAAAAAACAATAAAAAACGAAAAGTCGAAAAAGCAAAGAAATACATTAAGGAATTCCAAAAACAATAAAATACATAAGAAAACATTTTGATACGCATTTTTTTAAGCTGTGCCTCGAATCAAGAATCTCGCAAAAGTCTTTAAAGCAAAAATGTAGCACTTGCAAGGGCTTTACTTGATAGATTTTTACAGCCAATTCTATTTCATGCATAAATTAGCATATTTAATTGAAATAAAAAAATTAGAATTTCATTAATTTTTGAAGCAATCAAATATACAATTCTGTAGATTATGTCATGGTGGTGACGTTTGTGGTGAGGTGTGACTGCTTTCATCCGGGCGATGCGCTCGAAATCATACGCCGAGATCTGAAGGGGGGGGCGTTTAGGCCCGCCCCCCAGTCTTTCCAGCCTCCAAAAATACCCAGTCTTATTAGGGTTAAAGTGATTAGGGCTAACATTCTACAATTTAAAAAATTGTCAAATTTTGATATCTGAGCTACATAGTAGTGTTTGAATATACAAATAAACACCCCAGAATACAAAAGTATTTATGCTGGCACTGGCAAGATATGAATGAATATACAATTGATACTCGGGGCGAGTAGAAAATAGCCTAGATCTACACACAGTAAGTCTATGGGAGGAAATGGGTAGGTGAATCCGGTCAACTTACGATTTTCACTTTTTTAAAGCACTAAATAATCATTATGAAATAGAATTGTTTTCAGGGCTTCAGTTTTAGACCATATCAAAGACACTGGTAGCATGGGGAATCCTGTAGCTCAGATTTTTTTTAACTGTAGTAAATGTTAACCAATAGCTTTAAATTTGTGTTTACATGTATGTACAGTTCTGAGACATAGATTGTCAGGAAAGCTGACAGGAGAAGGATTAAGGTGTTCAAGGATATCCAATCAGTGGATTACTGATACCTTGGATTCTGATTGCAACATCTGCGCTGAAATACTTCGGTCATATATGCCGCAGATACAACTCCTTGGAGCGGGATATTATGCTAAGAATGGTGATCGGTAAAATGGGACAAACGACAACCAACAGCTAGGTGGTTGGATGGCATCCTACGAACACAACTTCCTGAATCTATCCCCTTGGTGGAAGGCTGAGATGCATGGAAGGCGTATGTGAAAATGGTCACCACATATCTGACATGGCATGAAGGTTACAAGGCAACAAGGTAACAAGGTAAAGCAGATTTTGCAAAAACACATGGGCAAACAATATTTTCAACTGAGAGTGGACCCATTACAGCTGCTTTGACGAGACCTTCCAATCAATGAGGGTGTGCCGTCAGGCGTATCATGGCAAATCGTTCATGGGAAATCACGACCACAAATGTCTAAAGCCCAGCAACATCGACAAGCTAACAAACTTGGCAGTACAGACAGTGACAGAACTGTGTCTGGAATAAATCAGAGAAGCAAAGGCTGTGTCAGAGCGTTACAATCAGCTGTTCAAGCTCTACAGCTCATGTCACGACATCTTCAATGCAGGACACTACCTCTGTTACGATGAAATAAATCAACTGGAGAATAACTTCAATCAAGTTCTACTTTGCCTTTTCTTCTCTTTTTTTCAAGTGTTTATATCACTTAAAATGTGTAGATTTAACTCTCTTTCAATTCACTAGTTTTGTAAGCTTTATTTGTATGTTTAATTTTTTTTTGGCATACATAATGTTCTACATGTAATTAGTTTAATTGTGTATTTTTTTTCTTTTTCCAGTTTTGGTGACCCTTTTGACAGGCCCTCTAGCTTTCTTGGGCTCACCTTGCAATCTGATCTGTGTATCTCATGTAGGCTTGTAATTTATTTTAATTTTATGATGATTGTATTTTATGTATGTTTCGATGTAATTGTTTTGTATTTTTTGAGACTGCTACATAAAGATTGAATTGAATTATCCTCTTCTGAAGTCAATACAAGGAACAAACCACCACCTCAAAAATGTACATGAGTGTCAACTGGAAAACAACATAAGGTCATGCTAAAACATAGAGCCTATTATCTTGACACAAATTATGTTGATTTCCTCGGAGGTGGCGATATTCGCTTTGAATTGTTTACATTCCCCACTCGCCTGGCTTTCGAGTGCAATCGTTTTTATAATAGCTTTGCATTGGAAATTTCGGAGAAGATCAAGATTGTTTTAGAATTCTTTCACATATTACCGTCATGATTCTGCAGACTGAGGTTATTTTCCAGATGAAGCCTGTGAACATGTACTGACGGAAGAAGGGGATTCACTGAATCTGTCATGGACTCAGATTCCAAACTGGAACATGTGAGTTGAATTCTGTTATTGATGAAGAAGAGCAGTTTGCTCAAGATTCAGACAGTGAGATTGAGGGCAATTAAAAAAGAACAGAATGATGGTGATCATTGTGATGACAGTAATTGGATTGAGATTGATGAGGGGAGGGATGGTCTTCTTCAAGGTATGAAGACTGCAAATACTTGGAAGAGCAAGACTTCTCTTTGACATCAGAGAGAACATGGACCCTCTCCATTATTTTTATCAGTACTTTCCTGAACATTTATTCACTGCTATGACTGAGCAGCTATTAAGCTTTCCTTGAAAAAAAAAATCAGCACACAGAGGTTCATGGCCCAGCACATACAGAGTTACGCACATCCCGCGGTGACACGTGGGAACACATTTCCATCTGAGAGTGGATCAACAATTGCAGCTGGCTTTGACAAGTCTAGCGGTCAATGAGAGTGTGTTGTCAGGCATATCATGGGAAATCATTCATAGGCAATCATGTGCACAAATGTCTAAAGCCAAGCAACATCGACAAGCTGACAAACTCCGCAGTGAAAACAGTGATGGAGCTGTGTCCGGAATTAATCGGAAAAGCAAAAGATGTGTCAAAGTGTTAAAATCAGCTGTTCAAGCTCTGCAGCTCATGTCATACCATCTTCAACGCAGGACACTTCCTCTGGTACGATGAACTCAATCAACTAGAGAACAACATCAAGTCCTACTTCGCCTTCTACTGAAGAGAATTCAGGGAACAAATCATCACTATGAAAATGGATTTTGGTACAAAAAGACCGCTGTTGGCAAAAATACTCTTGGCAGCATGATGGCAACAATCTCGAAGAAAGCTGGTTTGTCAAGGATCTACACAAGTCCTTGTGTAAGAACAACATGCATCAGAATCCTTGATGCTGGAGGATTTGCAGGTAGGGATATTTTTCAAGTGTCAGGCCACAATAATGAAGGCAGTCTCGCCTCGAAAACTGGTTGTGTAGGCAACGACAGAAAATATGAAATGTTGTCCACCGCTAGCCCAGGCTACATGAATCTGTCATAAGCCAAATCCTGATCTTCGTACAGCGATTGCCTCTTTGCCAGCTACGGTTACAGTGCCACCACCGGCTAATATGACATCTCTCCCAACTTCTACCGCTACTACTCTTCCACTTGCAACACAAACGGTTATTGCTCCAATGCCAATACAAGACAAGAGTAACTTTGACATTGATTTTGAAGTAATTGGATCACAGATGTCTCTTTTCGATTTTGAATGTGAAGAAACGGACAAAATCCAGCATGAATCAGCCCCTGCACCAGTGCCTACAAATGATGTCTTGCAACCTATTGCAAACAATCAGCATGTTGCTGGTGGATCCAGGATAACAACTAGCACTAGCAGCATGTCGAGCAGAATGCAGGTGCAACAAGCACCGTTTGTATTTAACAATTGTCCTGTCACCATTAATTGCTTCAAAGATTAAACTTCAGCATGAAGATTTTGTTTACATATGCATTCAAAGTGGTTCAAATATTTTTGAATTTTTGTGATTTTGATATTTTCAGTGTTACATTTGAAATTAGACAGTTATGAAAGTCTTTACCTTTGATGAACTTTTTTGAAACTTTATCACTACTGAAAAAAAGACATAAATCAATCAATCAATAATAACAGAAATAAATAATTAAATAAATAAATAAATAAATAAATAAATAAATAAATAAATAAATAAATAAATAAATAAATAAATAAATAAATAAATAAATAAATAAATAAATAAAAATATGTGATCCAGCTTACTTTGAGTTGTAATCCCTCCTGTTGTCAGATTTCTCTGTGTTGTTGCTTTGATTCATGACAAGACGTGAGGCAGGGAAGAGGTACTCATTCAACAGGCTGCTGAGAAGACGTTCCCCTGGGAGAAATCACAGAACATCTCACATGACATACATGACATCTCACAATTATAGAAACTATGGTTAGATGATACTGCAAATAAACTTAGAACAAGTAAGGCCTTAAAGGTTAATCACATGATTGGGAACATTTGAAAATGCCTTAAGAACCAAATTAGTAGAAACATATACCACCTATACACCAGCTGGAATGGATCTTCCAGCTGGAAGGATTGGTCTTTAATTTGTTTACTTAAGGAGAACAAACGTGAACATACCAGTGTTTTATTTCTCTTGAGGCCCACGAGAAATAAATCCCAGAAAAAGCTATACACAACAGATTTGCCTGCCACATGGGATATTGATAGTAGTTAGTGTATTTTAGAATGAGTCAATGTTTAAGCACAAGATTTTCACAGCAGAATCCTTGCATAGTTTACTTGATTCTATAATAGTTTCAGCCCTAGTTGAGGATTACCCCCCAAACATGCCATTTACCTTTAATGCAGAGATGTAGCAAAGATTTTCCCAGTTCTAGAATACAAAACCTTTCAAAGTCATGTTGCCACTTGCAAGTTAAATATGGATAAATATTACACGTGGGAAAAAAGCATCCAATGGACACTTTATTGTAGCACTGCAGTCTAGGGGGGAAACAGTTATGGTAAAACAGGTCAAACATATTTTCACTTTTTCAAAAGTACTTGTCTTTCAAAATTTTGTCAGGGCTTCATTTTTAGAGCTTACCACAGACATAAATAGCATGGATTCTATCTGGATTACAATCTATTCAACCATTTTCACCCATGAAGATAACGTTGGTTGTCCTGCAGAAGGGCCCTAGACAGAAGGATTTAAAAATATCACAATACTTTGATTTCATGTAAAAAGAGCCAATGGTTTTCTGGTTAGAGACAAACTAGTGTTAAAGGCAAGGTTCACCCCAACGTCAAGTTGGTTGTAATAAAAGCAGAAAAATGAGAGAAACATATTAATGAAAGTTTGACGAAAATCCATCAATGAATAACGGAGTTATGAAGTTTCAAAGTTTCAATTTTGTGATGTCATATGCAAGCAACTCCCTATATGTCATGTGATATAAATTCCATAAATTGTCATTTTTTAATGGTTCATGATAATTGAATGGTTTTTTTTCATAGAAGCCTGTATGAAATAACGTTTCTGATAATATATTGAATGCACAGGTAAAATCATTTTCAAATTTCTGAGAAAACAGCACTTCATGGAATTTATATCACATGACATCTGGGGAGCTGCTCGCATGTGACGTCATAAATTTAAAACTTTAAAATTCCATAACTCTGTTATTCTTTAATGGATATTTGTCATACCTAAATTAATATGTTTCTCTCACTGTTCTGCTTTTATTAAAACCAACTTAACACCAAGGTGAACCTTGCCTTTAAGGCGCTTCTGCCAGGAACATATGCCAGGGCCCTTCTGCCGAAAAGCCAGCGATAAGTGAAAGTAGTTCATAGATTGATGTTATAAAACAGATAATGCACAGAATAAAGTCTATGATATTAGTGGCGATGCAGGTCATCTCCGGTATTCACAATGCCGTGCAACACCCCCACGTGAGTCGCATCCCCACTAACAAACTTTCACCTGTGAATTACTTGTATAAACAAGTTAAGAAGCGGTGGTCAGTACCTATTTTTCTCTTGTCCACCCCCTCACAGGTCAGTAGTGTCCTGATCAGGTAGAGATGACCGGCTACAATGGCATTGTCTGTACTGGTCAGGTTGAGGTCCTCGGAGTCGGCCGGCTCAAAGTTATGTAACCAGTCAATCTCGTCTCCCAGCATGGACACCGGGTTGACACCAAGGAACTTCTGCTCTTTGACTAGAAGAAAGAAGAAAGAATATCAATAATAATAGTAGCATCTTCTTATGCGCTGCAATCCATCAATAAACAAAGACACTCGTCGTGCAATAAGAATACATGGATAGATTAATTCAGTAAAAATATACCATAGTGAAGCAGATGTACATAACAATGAACGTAACAATGTTAGGGTGTAAAAGTCATATAGGAGACATATTTTACAAATCATACTGGTAAGAATTGGGGTGTTTTTTTAAGTGTTGACATTGAAGGAAAGACAAAGAGATATGATTCCAGAGTTTCTGGTGCATAATTGAACCTGTTACACATTAAGAGTTACATAATTAAGCGTATTTGATCTCCTACCTCTTAGTCCATGAAGAAGCCGACATCGCAGATCAAAATACTGAGTGCACTGATTCAATATCCTGCAAAAAATATAACATACATGGGGAGTTGAAATACATAGCTTCCTACAAACCACAAGTAAAAACCAAGGATATTTGTACCACGCTTGTACAATGAGATATTTGAAATATAATTATTGAAAAAATTTAAACTTTTCTGTCTAGTGCTGGTTTGACAAGATTAACTTTTAATGTGCCAAAGTTGCATATCTGCACCAAATAATACACATAAAGTCCATGGAGGTTTAAATCCTTTGGCTTAAGAGTTAAAACTTTGTGTCTTTTATTTGCCCTACTGAAACAAATATTAAACACGTTACCATGTACAAGCTATATGCAAATCTTCTTTTGAAAAATCACAAAAATTTTCCTTTTTAAAATTTTGCACACATTAACACGTACAGATTTACATATACATATATATATATATATATATATATATATATATACAAATATGTCTTGATGATGATGGTATATAGTGCATAGCAGCAGCTTCACTGTAAGATGTGAATGCACTGCATACATTCCACATTGCCTAATGATAGGGGATTTGCAGCCAAAATGTTGCAATACTTCAATGTATGCTACATTGTGTGACAACTTGATTTCAAGTTTACTCTCATATCCCTCTGCTGCGAAGATATTACCCTTTTTACTGACCTCTGATTGGCTCCTCTGACCAGTGAACTTGACGTCCACAGCGGTACCGGGGCTCGTAGGAACACCTGGAGGATGAAGTCTCGTGGATGGACGATGCGAACCGTCTCATTACTGATGTGGGTGGACGTCAGGGTGTGGAGCTGCTCTAAGGCTGCTGTCCGCACCTCAGGGTGGGGCGATGCTAGAACGACGTCAATGATGAAATCACTGACACCGGGGAGATTGTAGAAGGCACCTGGGGTAGCAATAACACGAGAGGAAGCTGACTAGAACAGGGTTCCCACAGATTTGAGAGCCAGATTCCATGACCCATCTTATCCCTTTCCATGACCAGGTCAGTATCATTTTGGTATGGACTACACCATCCAAGCAGAGTACACCCACTGTCACTTCAAACTGCAAGGCATCCATAGCCCCTCATAGCCCACATCCATAATTTCGCTGACTTTCCAAAAAACTAAACTAAAATGTTGTAATTTATCTTCAATTTTACGGAAAATATCAAATGTAAAAAAAAAAAAAAACCTAGATGGTCAACTGGGCAAAACATCACAGTTGCCAAATGCTTACACCTTTCAATCACAGGGATTTTGATTTGTTTGTCAGGCTGTGTGAAAATTAGTAAATTTTCAAGCATTCTCCTGCATAATCAGGAATGCATTGAAACATCTCAGCATTCTTGCAATTATTCTCTGTATGCCATACATCTTTCATGAAAACACTGGAGGCCCTCATTCATACTCTGCTACGAGACAAAGTGGAATTTTGTCTTTTAAGCATGTTTATTTTGTTTTTTTTATTGAGCATATACTCGTCTTTTCACTTTTGATTTTCAATGATGAAGTAGTGTGTCTCTCTTCAAAAATTAATATTCAATGAAACATACAGTACAAAATCTCCATTCCTACCTAGATTGTGTGGCCTGAGTTGCAGACAGGCCACTAAAAGCTCTAACGCTTCTCTAGCAATGGCTGCATCTTTGGCTGACACTGATGAGGCCATGAGACAGACACCTGCATGTAACGTCTGAGATTCACTGTCATGGCTGGAGGTACTTGTTGAACTACCTGCAAGCGGGAGAAAATATCAATTTCTTTCTACACACAGTAAGTCTATGGGATGAAATGGGCATGGGCACTTGTAGAATTTTACTCTTTGAAAGCACTGAATAATCATTATGAAATACTCTTTTTTTATGGGCTTCATTTTTTGACCTTATGAGAAATACTTAAAGCATGGAGGATTCAGTAGCTCACAATTTATTTTTTTTAAAACTGTGATCACTGTTAGCTTGTGGCTTTGACTATTTGACTGCAAAAGGTAGGGTATAGGTTTGGTTGATTCTGTTTCTGTTTTGTGTTTTTGCTTTTGAAGTACATCATTTCATATCAAGGATATTTGAGAAGAAATAATAAGGCAAATGTTCTTTAGGATCAGTACAATTTTCATTGATAGAACATACACAGAACTCACCAATCGTAGCCAACCTGCGGCCGACACCCACACCACCCTCATCAGATCCATTTATACGTAACCCACTTTACCAAGCCCCATTTATACATAACTCCTATTCCACCTACCATAGGGAACTACTGAGAAGATCCTACCTGCATTGGTAGACTCTCCCATGGTAGACCCACCTCCTGGCACCTCATCACACCCATTTGCACATAGCCTACACCACCAAGCCCTATTTACACATAACCCCCTATTCCACCAACCATCTCCGTACCTGCACTGCTGTGTCGACGTCCTGCGACCCAGTCCCATGGAGAACCCGCCTCCAGGCACCTCTTTGATGGGTTGACTAGTGCTAGCCAATCGTAGCCGACCTGCGGCCGATGCCCACGCCACCCTCATCAGACATGCCACCATAGCGGTGAAGTCATTGGAATTCATGGTCTGACGAGAAATAATAAAAATAGCCAATTGTCATATTAAAATGTAAAAATCTGGGCTTTATGCGTGGTTGATAGCTGTGTGTTATTTTTTCCAAATGCATGGACTGTGTGCAAGTACTTACTATCGATACCACATTGAAAGAAGTATTGACAGTCGAGACTGCATAGCTATGCCTTGTGTGTTTCAGAGTATTTCAAAGTGAATTGGTGTTGATGTAACTTGGTATTTGCAACCAAAAGATGACATTAAACATCATTATCACCTGATGCTTACAAGAAAAAGTAGACGGATATGGAAAGAATGGTATATTTCTTTTCCATAAATGAGTGTTGAATATGTATGCAATCACATTTAGGCTTTTCTATTTATATAACGATGTTACATTAACAAATATAAATAAAATAACATCTTCCTAGATAATTATGAATGTTGGTAGGTAGGTCTAGGGCTTATTCAGACAAAAATTTAAAAAGATAAAAAATGAAATTTTTTACTTTTTTTTGGAGGATGCAGTCAATTTTTAGAATTCTCCATTCCAAGAATTATACACTGTTAAAAAATACATGTCTGTAGTTTTGTGTTATGGTTGGATAAAGGAACGTACTGTAAACGTGGAAATTTTCCCGCGATTAATTTTTCGCGCTCGGAGAGTTTGGCGAAATTTTGTGTGTTTTTAGTTTCGTGGAGGGCCAAAATACATAGCAAACAAAAGAGAAAAAGTTAGAAATGCAAAAATAAAATGGTTAGCTTTCTGCATAAAATATTCATGTGTTTTAATTTTCGCGCTATCACCGGCGTGCGCGAAATGCGCGAAAATTTCCACACCGCGAAATATTCCACGTTTACAGTAGATGGAGGGTAGGATTATTCTTTTCAAACATTACCTTGAATATCTGGAATCATTTCACTTCTCTACAACAATTCACAGGGTACTCTGATCTAAGATTCTGATACCCACCTGTATGACCGTTATTGCTACTGACGTCCCTTCCCTATTGGCCAAGTCCCCGCTAGCCTCCACGCTGGACATCCGTTCCACCAGACTCATCTTGCGTGGCGAGCTGCCGTAGCTGGACGAGAATACGGCCGACGAGTCGGCGGAGGACACGTCAAACACACTGCTGTCGTTGAGAGACAGGTCACTCTCCTTGAGGGCTGTTGTGGTCTGACCACACAAGAGAAATCTGGGTGGAATTGGAAACAGGACACAGAAGTAATTTTAAAGTCCAAGTATAGTTTTGGTAAATAGTCAAATATGAAATTCTTTGCTATTATATTTTTTTAAATAGACCTATATGCTCTATCAATACCTTGAAAATTACTCACTCTGAAACTCTTCCATTTTTGAGACACTTAATACTTAAAATGTAAAATGTTGGGGGGAGGACCCTGACATTTCCTATAGGTAATGCATATACCACTACATGCTCTACGATAATTTAAACATCACAATTTGTCACAATGAACAATTTTCAGTAGGTTTGATGTTGTTTTCTGATGTCTGGGGTGACAATAGAATACTTTGTGAAAGATTGACATAAAAGCTGTCTGATTGACCAAAACTACACTTGGGCTTCAATGCAACAGTTCAAGCTTACTGCAGATATTTAGGATAAATTAAAGGGGAATTCCAATCTGATAATGCAACAATTTGAATAATCAGAGGAATAGATCACTGAAAGTTTGAAAAAAATAGGACAAACAGGAGTAACGAAAATGTTAATTCTTGAAAATTCAAAGATCAATATAAAATTGGCAACGTTGTGACACTTACTATGAGCAAAATTGTGTACAAAATTCAAAATTCTGTGCAAAAGTTTACAGCCCCTCACCAAGCCTAATCAGATAAAATAACACAATCAAAGTCAACGAGAAATAAAGAAGCATTTTGTAAAAACTTTTTATTTTAAATAAATTTTCATAAACAAGCATATTATATTTCAAAATTCTGTGAAGCTATAGGGAGCCCCCACCCAGTCCTATCAGAAAGATTAATCAAAATAAGAATTGGTCAAGATATAATGGAGAGGAAGAACATTCAACATGAGGTACAGACACACACACAGGAACACAAACACATACACAAAACACACACACATATGGAGCCATTTCATAGTCCCATCAGAAGTTTCATCTGATGAGAACAATTTGTCTACTGCGAGCCAGAAGGGCTTTGACCTGGTACCTGTATAGAACCCGAAGGGTGCTATCACTGTACAAACTCAATAGTGTTAGCCCCCTTTTGGTTGTCAATGTGAATTGAGTTAACACTCTTCTGATTCTCAACCGACGAAATTAACCCCTCAATTCTATTGGTACACATAACCCATATGTTTTGGCATTGTGGGGTTTGGAGGGTTAAGCAGCCTGTCTTACCTAGCCAGCTGCAGACAGATGGAGTAGCATCCCCTCCTGGTCTCATCGTCCACATCTTGTGGGATGGAATCCCTCTGGAGGACATTAATGACCAGACTCAGACCACCAGCATTCAAGAAACTCTCCCTGAAGTTCTGGGCACTGGTCTGGGTGGCAATGTCCTCTTGCATGGAAGGCATCAGCTTGCTGCTGAGGACCTGGAACAGAAGGGCATAGGTAAATAACATTTTAGTTTGTGGGGCTACTGTAAACATGAAATCGTTCTCGATGTGGAAATTTTTGTACGTTTCGCGCATGCTGATGATAGCGTGAAAATAAAAATACACAATTGTTTTTGTTTGTAAAGCTAATAAATTTATTTTTGTACTCCTCAGTGTCTTTCATATTTGTGCAGTGTGTACATGCATGGCTGGCTGCAGAGGCAGCTTTGTCCTATTTGTGGTTGCTTGCTCTGTATTTCGGTTCTCCGCGAAATTAAAAACACGCAAAATGTCACCAAATTCTGCAAGCGCAAAAAAAATTAATCGTGCGAAAATTTCCATTTTTACAGTACTTTCAAGTCTCATTTAACCCTATATGTGCTTTGTCCACATATACTCATATAAGGTACATGGGCAAAGCCATAAGAACATTCATAGGTTCACATTGCACATTTCAATTCCTAAGGTGTCATGTCGTGGGCACATTTAAAGGCAAATCTTAAATGTTGTACAGTCTCCAAACAAACCTGGCACAGGGGGAATTAGGGGTGGCAAAATGAGGATTAGCACAGTGGCACCACGCTTATTGTACAAAAGACTTATGATGCTAGTCTGTATGTTATATATTGAACTCTATGAAGAAGACCGAGAGCTCTTTGTGATTTTCCGGTATTTCTCCAAATTTTGGGGGGTAAATCTCTGTCCATTTTACTGTAGTAGGCCCCAATGCATATGTGGTGAGGGCTTGGAGGACAGAATCCCCTTACTCATGAAATTCATATATGGTATATTGCTGAAAATGAGTGCCGTTATTTCATTCAACAAACAAATTTTATAATTTTGAAGTGTAATTAATTGTAATTATTTAAGAAATACTGAATAATTGAATCAAACTTATGGATGACCGTATCACTGAAATTGTAAATGTTCTTGAAAAATATAATTCACCTTTTCCTGTTTAGATTAGACAAATACTGCTCTCAATTTTTGCAACAAATTATCTTTTAAAAACTATATCACTTTTCAACAAAGAATATAGACATTTCACTCACCTCCAGATTATAGAGAACTCTGAATGCTGACATGCCATGGATGTTATTTGCTCTAAATAATCCTTCTAACGTTGCCCTTGATGAGTCCTTGCTGCCCCCCTCAGATCCCGATAGGTCACCACTATAATTGGTGCCCCCCTCCGAGCTCTACATGATAAAAAGAAAAACAAGACAGCATGAGTTAAAGCCATTGGCTAACATTTACCACAGTTCAAAAAATGTGAGCTACATAATCCTCCATGCTCCAAGTGTCTTTGATAAGGTCTAAGAATAAAGCCCTGAAAAAATTGTATTTCAAAATGTTTATTTAGTGCTTAAAAAAAGTGAAAATCGTACGTTGACCAGATTCACGCGCCCATTTCCTTCCATAGACTTACTGTGTGTGGATCTAGGCTATATTTTACTCGCCCCGAGTATTAATTGTTTATTCATTCATATCTTGCCAGTGGCAGCATAAATTTCCAAACTTTTGTATTCTTGGGTGTTTACTTGTCCACTGAAATACTACTATGTAGCTCAGAGAGCAAAGTTTGACAATTTTTTTAATTGAAGCTCCACAATGTTAGCCTATCACTTTAACAGCAGAACTATCTTTATATACTATCACAGAGATAATAGTGGAGACTTTTTGAGTAATCGTCATTGCCTTCTACAATTAGGGAAAAAATAAACTGTTCTCTACAGGGGCTACTTTTCCAGTTTCAGTGCATTCCAGATATTCTTTCGTATTGCACCCTATGGCAATTCAAAGGGGCTCTTTTGCAAATTACAAGAGCTCATTTGTCATTAAGGGGGTGAAATTGCCCAGCGCTACCGTGTAATTTTCTCTCTGATTCTACCTGAAGATACATTATTAGTCCATGGTCATCATACATGACATAATTTATGCCACAGTAATCATAAATAACTCTCCAAGTATGAACCATTATTCTTTAAATTCTTGAAGGAGGAGATCTTTCCAGTTTCTGATCCACATCAGGATGATATCAGGACTTAAAATTCACTGAATAATCACCTGGAAAAAAATGCAATTGGATTTCCCCAGAATATGTGACCTGTCACAACAAACCTGCAAATCCTCATCTGTTCTTTGATTGAAATCAGATTCATTTGTCGCCCTCACCTGTCTACATATGGACTCCAAGGCTTCAGGCACTGAGGGATCAGTTGGGATCATCATCAGGAGTTTCCTGACACGCTCTGTTATCCTAGAATGAGAACAATCAAGAAATGAGAAGAGGTTGGGACAATAACCTTTTGGCTGCCACGCGATGAGTCTTTAACCCTGATACAGTTGGGGGCGGCGCGGGGGGTCGGGGGCGGCCCGGCCGCCCGCGGGGGACAGAGAAAAATTTCCCCCCTCCCGCCGCCCCCCCGCCCCCACCCACAACCCGGCATGCCAGAGGGCAGTAATCCCCCCCCCTTCCCCACAAGATATAGCATATCCAAAAGAGTGCAGTCTGGATAGAGTTAAATCACAGCTACAGAAAGTAATTGTAAGTACAATATGGCAGAATGCATTTTAAAGAAAGTTCATTAACATTTTGACCTTTGTCAAATATGTCCCATATTCGATCTTGACCTAAGTCTTCAGTAGCTGTACAACTGTTTTAACAAAAAGTTAAACTTTGATATCTGTGCTACATGATGGTGTTTAAATGGAGAAACAAACATCCTTGAATACAAAACTGTAACAGATTATGCTGCCACTAGCAAAATATGGATAAATAAAATTATACATGATTTAAGCATCCAGAGACTCTTTACTGTAACAGAGCAGTCTATGGGGCAAAACAGGTATGGCAAAACTGGCCACTCATAGATTTTTCTTTTTTTTAGTACTGGATTGATCAATATGATATACAACCATTTCAAACCTTCATCTTTATACCATATTATAGACATCAATAATATTATGTACTACATCTGAGCTAAATAATTCTGAGCCACCTAATATGTAGCTTAGACTTTCTTAAAATGGGAAACACTGATACCTTTAAATTGATCAGTTTAATCTGATTTAGGAAGAGGGCGACATACCTTGGTTCGTCTAGTTCAGCCAGCTGATATAACATGTCAAAAACCTGACCTCCTGTCGCCATGACAACGCCCGGCAAGGAACGCTCCAACTCAGATGTATAGGACTGCTGGCCGCATGATGCCATGTTCTCCAGGAATGAAGAGAACAGAAGGAATCATGTTATTATCATGTATCATTGACAAGAATTTGAAGAGTTATGGAGCATTGTGATTGATAGTAATCATGAGACATTCATTAAGTTTTTTTGAAAAAGGCATGAGGTAACCATTAAAACATTTATACCTGAAATGTATACCAAAAAGTAAAGTCTGTCAACACACATTACACCAGATGTTGCATAGTGAGTTGATCCTTCCAATTTTCGAAGTAAAGAAATTGCGGGGGTTTTGAGTGTTTATTGACAATACTGACCCCCCCCCCCCCCCAACGATGGTGATTACTTTTGGTCCCCATACAAACATCAAGTGACAGATTACATACACATTCTAGTGTTACTGTTTGCATTGCTAGCATATTTCCTGCTTGGCACAGTTCATTTAGATGATACATTTTCAAATTTGCTGCCCCTTTTGGTTTTGACAGTAAAGAATTTGAAGGGGGTTTGAGAATTTCCTGACAATATTGCCCCCCCCCTAAAAAAAGAAAATATGGTAATTACTTTTCTTCCCCAAATGAACATCAAATGACAGTTAACATACACATATTAATGTTCATTTTTTGCATTGCTGACATATTTCCTAATTAGCAAAGTTCACCTGGAGGACAAAGTTTGCATACTTCATATTATTTTACGCTAATTACCTCATCAATCCTGGCACTGCTGACTGATGTGATAGGTCCAAGTAACTTGACATTCAATTCCTGTTCCTCTTCAAACTCAAGTTCCGACAATAATTTCTGGTCCTTTGTGGTTTGCATCTAAAACAGAGAACAAATAATAATAATAATGATAATAATAAGAATAATAAGAATAAGAATAAGAATAAGAATAAGAATAACAACAACAACAACAACAGTGAAAACTTAAAGATAGCACACACCGTCTAAGAACGCTAATGGTGGTGGCCAAGCACCAGTTCTCTTTGGTATACTAAGTTATTATAAACGATATAAGAGTTATTACGGTTTAAACACATAAAAATGATAAAATATTTACAAAAGTACTTGTCATGTCAAAAACTGCAAGAAATTGTATATAATTCATAATAATCTGCAGTAGCCTGTTGCTTGGATGTATTAGAACCTAAACTTAACACCAGGCTATCATGCATTCTCAGTGGTCTAGTGAAAATGAGGCTTGTCTTGTAATCAGGAGGCCGTAGGTCCAATCCCCACCAGTTTCATGTTTTTTTGCGGTGTGACTCAAAATGCAATTAGCTTAGAATTTATCTCCCATTGTGAAAGGCAAAATACCATTCTTTAAATGCTGAACGCCAGAACAGATGGTCACTTATCACCATGTTCAAATTTCAATATATTTTGACTGGACGACATGAGGAATAACATTGATATGCAAGGGTAAAATAAATTATCATCCCCTCTGTTAGAAAATAAACACAATACACATGGCCAAATTCATTCTCCTGTTGGAGACTAAGAACAAGATATCTTGGACTGGTGTCCATGGCAAATGTTTGTTATATTGAAATCAAATTGTCTCCAACAGGTTAATTAATGCTAAACTGCCTGAACAGATCACTGTTTTTACCACTTTCAGATTTCACAGTTACTAATCGACAATATCGGGTCACAATAACAAAAATTTACAACAGTATTAGAAATAATAACCCCTTTTTTGATAAGTGGTTCCTTCCAGGTTACTATGTGCATGCTACATAAATGGACTGATTCATTTACCAAATAGAGATACTTACCAGCCTTTCATTGGCCATGATTTGTACATTGTCTAGTGTTGTCTTCAGGCGCTGAGCTATCTTCTGACGTACACTCTGTAGTGTCTCATTGGTGTGTCCCTGACAAAACAAAACAAAAAAATCAACATAATTTTTTTCATGTCATTACAAATTATAAGCAATCTTCCCTAAAACCATGGAAACTGTCTGAAACCATAATTTATTTTCAACAACAAAGACTATCCATCTATGTTTTACAGGCCTTCTCTCTTTCTTCCCTTTCTTCCTTCTCTTTTTCCCCTACAAGTTATTTCAGGAAAATCAAATAATGCCAACATTTCATTTTTTTTTCAGCCTTCTCTAACAGCTCCACCTGCTCAACTTTCACCCCTCCTTCCTCCAGCCATTTTTTCAAACATGACTTCGAAACAATTTTATAAACATCAAGTACAAAATCACATTTTCATTCAATTTGCACACAAGATATTCATTGTAACTACTGTACTTGAAGATTAGTGCTGATCTTCGAACAAAGCATGCACAGTATGTGTCAATCGGCTAGGGAAGCATATAAAGATTTAATCTCTGATTTCAATGAATTACCAGGGAATAAAAACAGAATAAACACAACTGGACTTACGACAACCACAAACTCGGTCCGATGCGTGTCGGCGCACATGACATGCATGGTGACAGTAGGTCCCTGGAAGGAGGCCCCATGAGGTAGGATGGTCCTAGGGGAGGTGAACTGGTCCTCTACCGTCACTACGTAGGTCTCAGCTAGCTGCAACAGACGCTCTATCTCCAGTAGTTTACCCGCCCTGGGGTTGGGGTGGAAATTAGCCAAAATTAATAGTTTACCACTAAAATGAAAACATCACCAAAATAGTTAACATGTCAAATCATCATGATTTCTCCAAATCTAATCCTGATTTGTCCCTGATAACCATGGTGGCCAGATTTCCCTCACTCCTGCAGCAATCACTCTCACACCATCTTACAATTTCAATGGATTCAGGCAGCCTCCTTTTTCGAAGCAACCCTCCTGAGGTCCTCCTCCACCTGCCTTATCCTGGTCTTCTTCTGTCTTAATCAAAGTACTCTAAAGGCAGTGTATAGTTTTGGTAAGAGGTGGACGATTATTTTTTTCTCCCAATGTGCTTTTAGATGACTAATATCATGTATCAATGCCCTGAAAATTGCACACTTTGGAATGGGATATTTGTGATTTATTTTATGATCAGCAAGCAGATGTCAATGTTCATTACCAGTGCCCCAACATTTCTATCAATTAATCTCTTAAAATGGAAGCATTTTAAACAATGTTTGGTAGGTTTGATGCTGTTTCCAGGTGTGTATATACCAAGGGTTCTCAAAAAACGCCACACGTGCCAATATTGGTGCATCAGGCCTTGCGAAGTGGTGCATGGATGCCGCTAAGAAAAAAAATAAATTGTGTAGTTTGCTTGAATCTGTATTTCTGTGGTTAACATAAATTAGAGCCATTCTGGACTGCTTAAAAGGGCTCATATTTCAAAACCTTCAGGAGGCTCTGTCCCCTCGACACCCATCAGGGACCCTTAACCGGGCCCCCAGACCAAACGCCGTGATGTTTTGCTCACTCCGCTCGCTTTACATGTTGGATAGTGGCGCTGTACGAATTCTCGATAACAAATATGGTGCTTCAACAAAAATAATTGAGAATTCCTGGTATAAACCATTCCACATTACCAATACGGCATACGTGGTTCATCCAGGCACAACCCATCTGGAATTACTTGTCATGATATGATTGTTGAAAAAAGACAGTATAGTGTATAGCATGACTGCTTGATATTTTCACCTCAGGCTCATGAGAAAAGAAACCAAGTTTTGTAAATTGTGTCTTACCTAGATGGACAGGGCATGTTAGCTGCCCCAGGGACGGTGAGTGCTGTCAATGTCTTGGTTGCCTGGGCAACCGCCTCCGCCATCGCCGTACCCCTGACTGACATGTAGGCCAGCTCCAAGCGCTTGTAACTCTCTGAGATGAAATGCTTGTGAAGTTCCAGTATATCCTGATAGAGAGACAGAGAGAGGGATGAAAGGGGCTGTAAATGGATCGTAGCAATACAATTTCAATTTAATTTTACTTGATTAATCTATTAAGCACATATCTTTCAATCAGAAATTACAAAGTTGGAATGTTAATGACTTGTGATACCCATATTGGAAAAAAAATATAATATACAAACACAACTATGCATACAGTAATGTTACAAGTGAGCGAAATCATGAAGAATTCCTTCCCTCATAAGTTTCTGGGACAGGTTGGTATAGGGCATGCACATAATTCATCTGATGGACATTTCAGCTATAAATTCACTGGAGGACTCGAGTACAATCTTCCACATGAAATCTAGTCCAAATAGAACCCTATCCCTCCCACTCCTTCCCACCCCGTTCCCCTTCATGTTCTGCCTCTATACCTTACCTTCCTTAGTCTCTGTGACAGGTTGGTATAGGACATGCACATAATTTGTCTGATGGCCATTTCTGCTATAGATTCGCTGGAGGACTCGAGGACGATCTTCCACATGAAGTCTAGTCCAAATAGATCCAACTTCTCTACCGTCTAGTGAGAGAATAGCATCAACAACAGAGACAAACAAATGTTTATATGGCAAACACTCATGAACTTCAATGTTATGAAACATATGATTTGTTTATGTCAATATGATTACAACAATACACAATTTCAATTATGTCTGTATTTTCATTTAATTTTAAATAATACAAGTTCATTTATTTTGTCTCCAAAATTGAAAGTGAAGTGCTTTCAACATATTTTTATTATTACATTATGTATCTCCTGCACTGTCTTATGATCTTTGAATTTTAAAAAAGAGCAGCCTGTGAACAGAATTTTAATATAGATACTAATACGATGAAGCAAGCACATTCATGTTCAACAGACAGAAGGAGTACTTGCATATGAATGTGTGTGGGGGTGGAAAGGAAGTGTGTGTGGTATGATGTGTTTTTTTACTTTGTTTCTTGACACATTTGACAATCAAGTTTGATTTGTTGGCAGATTTTGCTCACAGAATGTAAACATACATACTAAAACAATGGTGCAAACCAATCCATCTTCAACTGAAAAAAGGGGATGAGGGGTGTGTGGGTGTGTGTGTGTGCAGTATAGTCTGTGTTTTTGTCTCTTGATACATTTGATTGCTTGATTTTTATTTGCTTGCAGATTGTGAGAGCAAACTTTGATGTACAAGTATACCAACATGATACTGCACACATCCATTTCAATTCAAAGAGAAAATTCTTGTGTGGGATGTGTGTATGGGGTGGGGGGACGTTGTGTGTGGGATGGCTATTTTTTTTACTTTTTTTATACATTTGATTGCTTAAAGGGTACCAACACCCTGAAAATCAAATTTGTGTACAGCTAGAATACACAACAAATAACCACTAGACAGATGTCGTAGCTCGTGAAGTAATCATATTTTGATAATAATCATCATAACATTTTGGAACTCAGTTCCGCGCGTGCAATCTCAGTTCCGTAAACGCCAGTTATATGTGCGCGCGTTCGGGCTATACGCGTACGTTTTTACCAAAACTATCGGAGTTCAGGATCGATCTGTGTGTACGCAATACGCCACACCGTCTCGCGTTCCTGATCAAAAAACGTTGCAAAGTTTCAGCCAGTCTACCTCAAATAGTCTTCATCCAAAAAAGTTGCTAGGTGTGAGACGTTTCGGTTGCAAACAGCGACCGTTTCAAGGGTCGAGACTCCGCCGAAAGTGCGAACGCAATTGATTGTCAGTTGGCTCGCTTGAGAAACTCGCGTGCACTTGCACAGGCTCAACTCGTCTCTCGAGCTTACAGCAAGGCAATTGCCGCGGGTAATTGAACATAAAATGGATGAAGACAGAAAGAAGCCTGTATTGAGGGATGATATAATGATAGAACATAGTTTTGGCATGAAAACATTTTTTATGCCTATAATATGCTTCCTGTATCTAATTGCCACAATCCGAGGCTATGGATTATTATTTGGAGGGAAGTCGGTCAAACTTAGTATTTGTGGTGCGAGTAATGTCCCACTGAGCGCTGCATGCCGCGCCGGCAAAACACCGCCGGGTGGGGTGGTAGACTGAACGGTTTCTGGTGGTGATATAACATCATTATTTTGCAGAATCTCTTCTTCTTAATTCAATATACGCGACGCTCGCCCGTCCTTTTGTTGCGGACTTTTTCTTTAAATTACCGCTTTCAATAAGTGAAGTAATTCGCACAAGTTTATTCAGTACAGGCTAATAAAATGACAATACTATTCCCGCCGCTACTTACGCAAGAATAGCAAAAACAGTATCCGGGTCTTTTGATAAAAAATACCTGTTGACATTTTTTGCCATTAACACAGCGTCCCTATTAAGACAAATCACTGCAGACGTATATTCAAGTTCATAAAAAAAGGCGCAGGGAGTAGAACACTATACCGTTTACCCACAAATATGAACCGATCCGTAGGGCCTAGATGACATTTGTATGTCACACTTTATTTTATTTTTTTTAATATTTAAGTCTTTATTGATTTTCAAGATTCATAAATAACAAGTATAACAATCAATAACAAATTACAATAATTACAAATGAAAAAGGCAGTTTTTGCATCATATGGAGCCAAATATTACCACTGACAATTCATTTCCAATTGTAAAAGCAAGCACCTGAAATTTGTTTTAGTATCATATGAATCCGAATAGGTCTGTATCCATAAGTTATTTCCGATCGGGAAACAACTACACCTGACATTTCTGTTTAGCGTGATGTGGAGCTAAATATAATTTATGTGCACCCCTTTTCCTCAACATATAAACGCTTTTATTTTAACTGGCTAGGTCGGACCAGTAAAATTGACCAACAGCGAACTTTACACTCATTTACATGTCCCTGGACCGTCGTATCTGCGGCACTCTAGCCAAACGGCAATACTGTTATCGATCAAGACGTTTGACAGAAAAAATATCGATAGCGCGATCGATCGATTGATAGTATCGGGTGATCGAGTAGTCTATGCCAAGTCGTTTTTTTAACTTTATTTGTTGTTTGAAATTCACATTCAAACCTCAATAAATACAAAACGGAGTAATCATAAATGCTAATATTTTGCAGAGGGCATGACACAAATATATTCTACATGTATAGCAAATAAATTACTCTGGGTGTTGGTTCCCTTTAAATGAATTTCAAGTTGACAATTCTCACCAGTCCTGTAGCTCCCTTCCTGAGGCAGTGATTGTTGGTGTTGATGGATTCAAAGAAAGCCCTGACGCAGTCAAAGCCACTGGGTGAGAGGTTGGCGGGTTCCAGTCTCAGTAGCTTGTCTTTGAACAGCTGCATCTGTGTGTCTCCCTCCAAGTCAGCCAAACCATGTCGGAACCACTCAAAGCATGTCTGAAAGATGGGGACACAAGTTTGGTTGTTAATACATAAAGACGACCTCGGTAATGTGCATTATTTGCTGAATATACTGCATATTTATAGAGGAGTTTAGGAGTTCTGGGCATTTCCACATCTTCCCGCAGTGCTTCATGGCTGTTTTCTTTCAAATCTCGTGCATCTTTTGAGACTACGTTTGTGATTTCCAGGCATGCAGTTCCGAAGTTATGCAACATTTTGTACTTGCATGTCACACCAAAAATCGCTCAAAAAGGTGATTTCATGTACAATTACAATACAATGTGTTTTCAGCCCAAATTAAAAAATGTGTGATTATTTTCACTTTTACTAATATGAATTATTTTTATGCTGTTAATGATCGCAAAAGTGTCTCTGAAAAATATCATAAAAAAAACAATACAAAACAAAAGGTTGAAAAAAACAAAGAAATATGTTAAAAAACAAAACAATGAAATACAAAAGAAATTAATTATTCTACCAATGTAATACTCAAGGGCGTAGGCTGGGGGGGGTGCACTGGGTGCACGCTCACCCCCCCGCAGAGACATAGGAGTTCGGCCCCTGGCAAGAAAAACGAAATTTGTACCACTTTTTCTGCTTTCAACGCCTGATTTACTCATTTTAGTTCCAACTTCCCTAAAATGTGCACCTCCCCAATGTCACTTTAGTTCGCACCTCCCCAAGATGTGCACCTCCCCGTGCCAAAACCAGCCTACGCCCTTGATAGATACTGACAATTAACATCATTCGTAATAATCTGCAGATGCCTACTACTTAATTGATTAGAACCTAAAATGTAAACACTAATTCCATCAGTCATTCTCAGTGGTCTAGTGGTCTATGGTAGTGATGCCTGTCTAGTAATTAATAGTATGTGAGTTTAAATCCTTACCCAAACCTTCCTGTGTTTTTTTAAAGTGACTCAAAATGCACTTAGTGTTTATCACGTATCATGAAAGGCAAATAAAGTTACTATTTGTTATTGAAAACTTTGTTGAAATATCAACTTACCTCTCTGTCCGACTCGCATGCTTCGGGGTTCGCTACTAATGTATCCCAGATCTCCCTGGCTCGATGCCAATGAAGATATAGCGCCCCCTCTTGGAGGATAAAGGCCAGGAACTTTAGATGCACCTCCACATGCTGTGGGGGATAAGATAATGTGGTTCATTGAGGATTTATAAAACAGGCTTGGACACAAATCTAAATGACACCATGAAAGACAAAAATATCTATAAACATGGTCAACACTTTCATTCCTTAAACTAAAATATTACAAATAGAAATCCTGTGTACTTTATCATAAACATCCATTTTACTTGTTGGCAATAACAGCTTCTAACACTTTTTAAAAATTGCTTCCCACCCCACCCCTACAAAAAAAGACTGCATTTAGACAGATGTTTGACTTTCATTCCACTAAAACACACATTCTCCATAGAACCCAACCCAAAATATCTCACACTTAGTTTTCAACAGGTTAAATATCATTTTAATTTCTTTGGTAATTAATTCTTTGGTAATTTGGTAATTGGTATTTCATGTGAATGTAGAGACAGTTCCCACATTAGAACTAAAAAATAGCATTTAGGGAGAGCCTTACCTCTTGATGTGTGTACTTGCCATCCACTATGGTGTTAGCAGACAGTCCCGTCCGACTGACTGCGTTGATCGCCATCTTATGACACTTCATCAGACTCTGGGTTGCCAATTTGATGATGTCATAGGTTTTATTTAGCTCCTGTGGCAAGCCCTGTTAGGAGGTGGTAAGACAATCAACTGCATCAAATGATTAAGGTTTTGTATTCATGAAATCAGTTGAAGAAGCAATTTCTACTGGGAGAAGCAGTTTCCCCAAAAAATGTAGAAAACAAATGAAATATTGATAAAAATGTGATTGAAATTGAATGGTATTGTCTTAAATTGACACACTTCTTGGAAAATATTTACCCTTTTAAATTCACTGTACAAGAATACGTCAAAAGTAGTGAAAAATAGCAAGCAGAGACCTACTTTCAGCATTATTCACACAAGGATTATAGTTAATAATCAGTATGATCATTACAGTTTGTACAAATCCTACAATTACTTTACATAACATTCATTATTACACTGACTAGACATTTACTCAAGATAACAAGGGATCTAACATTTAAACATCAACATCAAGTAAAACAACAATTACCACAAACACAAGCCATCACCACCAAGAAGAACAACAACATAAACAATAACAGCAATAATAACAACAACAGCCATAATGACAGCGTCAGTGCAAAATGCTCTTAGATGCCGTGATCAAAAAACCGTTCAGTGCCAGAAAGGCCCTTACATTAACATGTGCGCGTGTAATACTAACCATGCGCGTGTTCCATTACGGCCTTTGCGCAATGTCACACACGTTCCATAAGGGCCCGGTAAGGGCCTTTCTGCACTGACGGGTTTTTTAATCAAGCGCGTCTAGAGCTTTCTTGCGCTAACGCGACGAACTGCAATGACAACAACAATGGCATTGTGTACAATGGGAGCAAGACGTTACCTTGTCATTTTTACTGTAGCTCTGCTTTGTGATTCCTTTGGCAATGTGGTGGAGTTGTCGGAATGCAGGAACCACAAACTGACCCTAAAACAATAGGAAAAAAAATGACATTACAAAAAGAACATGTTAAACTTTTCTACAGTCAACTGCAAGCAAAGAGACAAATGTGACATGATAAATGAAATAGGAAATATATTTGGGCTTCTGAGTGTCATCATGGCGCGAGAGTAAGTAACCCTTTGTAAAAGGGAAACAGCTGACTGAAATTAATGATGATGATGTTCTTCATTCGAAATACAGTTCTCTTTTACATTAAACAAGGTTTATGATCATATATCCCATTCTCTACTTGAGCGCTGTTGCACTATAATTCAGACTCTTGCTTGTAGGGCTAAAGAGGCAGAAATTCTCTGATTTTCTATGTGTTTCCTTAATGGATTTCAAATTCCAGGATTATTGTAAGAGCTTATATCCAGATTCAAATGTCTTTAGCAATCAGTAGTTGCTAAAACAAATGCACAAGCATATAATTGCACAAATTATTATGTATTTGTGGACTATAACATGCACAGTTTACACACTAATGAGCAATCATGCCTAATCACCCAGTGGATAAGCTTTTAGGAGACAATACCAAAATTGTTGTTCATCTCTGTGTTACCAAATTAATGATAACTCGATAAAATGCTTACCTTTTTATTTTTAATGACTCAGAAAACAGTGACCCAACAGGACTTCAACCTGAATCCTAATGATATCCGGTCAGTGGCACTACTTTTGTGGGGGGGGGGGGATTAAAATTAAACTGACCCTAAAAAGTGATAGGAAATCAAGTACTGTTTTAAAGTGATAGGCTACCATTGTGGAGCTTCAATTTGAAAAATTGTCAAACTTTGATATCTGAGCTACATAGTAGTGTTCAAACGGACAAATAAACACCCTAGAATACAAAAGTTTGGAAAGTTACACTGCCAATAGCAAGTTATGCATGAATAAACAATTAAAACTCGAGGCGAGTTTTAATAGCCTAGGTGTACACACAGTAAGTCTATGGGAGGAAATGGGCAAGTGAATCTGGTCAACTTACAATTTTCACTTTTTTAAAGCAGTAAATAATCATTTTGAAAAACAATTTTTTCAAGGCTTCATTTTTAGACCTCATCAAAGACACTGGTAGCATGGGAAATCATGTGGCTCAGATTTTTTTTAACTGTGGTAAATGTTAGCCAATACCTTAAAAGGCAAGGTTCACCCTGATGTCAAGTTCTTTTTAATAAAAGCAGAATAATGAGAAAAACATTTTAGTGAAAGTTTGGCGAAAATCCACCAAAGAATAACAGGTTATGAAGGTTCAAAGTTTCAATTTTGTGACGTCACATGCGAGCAGCTCCCTATATGTCATGTTATATAAATTCCATAAATTGCCATTTTTAAATGTTTCGTGATAATTGAATGGGTTTTTTCACAGAATACTATATGAAATAAGGTTTCTGATAATACATGTATATTGAATGCTCAAGTAAAACAATATTCAAATTTCCGAGAAAATGGCATTTTTATGGAATTTATATCACATGACAGGAGCTGCTCGCATGTGACGTCACAAAATTGAAACTTTGAACCTTCATAACTCTGTTATTCTTTGGTGGATTTTCGCCAAACTTTCACTAATATGTTTCTATCATTATTCTGCTTTTATTAAAATCTACTTGATGTCAGGGTGAACCTTGCCTTTAATGCCTACATCTAGAGTAAAAACAAGTCTGAAAGAACACGATGAATGATTTCACCTACCCTCTTGATGTCGTCCACACATTTAGCCACATATTTGTTCTTGACCTGCATACCAACGGTCAAGGAGTCACTCAAGATGACCAGATGCTCCTCCAACGCATGCTCCATGTGCATCTTAGGAATGGCTGGAAGGTGGGCCAGGTCCCACAGAAGTTCCAAGACCTGTGTGGATGTGTTCCAGCAAAAAGTTATATTAATATTATGTGTCAAACAGTGTTTTCAGGGGGTACAGGCTAGTGTGCTTCATGTAGTAGAGATACATTTAATGGGGTACTTCTGTTAAAGCCCCGGTATAGTTTTGGTTTTGGTTGATCAGACAACTTTTTCATCAATCTTTCAAAAAGAATGATACAGTCACCACAGACAACAGAAAACAATATCAAACCTTCTGAAAATTGTTTATAATGACAAATTGTGATGTTTCGATTATCGGAGACCAAGTAGCAGTATGTACATTACCTATGGGAAATGTCTGGGTCCCCCCTCTCCCACCTCATTTCACATTTGGAGTAGTTTCTCAAGAATGGAAGAGAATGATTGGCCATGAAGGAAATATAAGATTATAAACCTAAGGTATTCATTAAGAAAGTCAACACATCATATTTATTTTCTTCATTTACATAAAATGTGTTCTTTATTGGCAAAGGTATTTGTATTAGGCAATTTATCTGTGGCGTTCATCGCAAGTTTGACTGAAAAGTTTACCATTCTTTGGGCTTCTGTGGAAGCCAGTCGTCTCTGACTATGTAATGACAGGACTTCTGTACACGCCTATCATCCCAAATGGGTTGATGATACACCTAAAAAAATTTGCGTGCCAAAGTGCCACATATGTCACAAATTTAACAAACAAAATGGTGCTTTAATCAATGTGATGTCATATACGTACGCAATAACCTAACATACATACATTTGCAATTGTACAGGCATTTCATTTCATTGAAGATCTAAACTGATTACTAACTGAAGCTTTAAAAATCTGTATTCCTCATCAGGAACAGGAAAGTATATCACACTCTACAGGATGACTTATTTTATCATAAAGAGCTAAATCTTATGCTGCATGATCAGTATGAGTAGTAAAATGTATAAATCCATATCATAGGTAGTGAGTCAATATGTGACCTTGAGAATGGCTTTCTGACTTTTACAGATATCACTTTTGGATTTGAACATGATGTGTAACAGCCTGATACTAAATTTATCAAAGACAACTTTACAGCAACTCGAGTAAGTACTCAGTTTCTACACTCTCACTGATTTAATAGTCACACTTCATAAATTCTGTTTATTTATTGACTGTCTCTGGGGTCGTTTATATCTAGTTTTGGGCTAAAAAACATATATTTTATCAAGAATGCAACTAACTTCGGCATCTACTAACATCCAATGCACATGCAACTGGTCATTTCTTGTGTAATTCTGTATGGTAAATAAGTAATGATACTTTTGAAACAATATTACATCAGTCAATGAATAGTCTCTGAGCTTTGTGTCACTAAATAAATTCAACCAAATTTTAAGCTTGCTTTATTAATGAATTTGCAGCTCAAGAATTATGTCAACGTGATCATACACTGATACACTGATCATATATTTTTCTTTAACATGACATGTTTTTTTTCAGACCAAACTCCAACCATTAAAAAAAACAGAATTCAGAGTAAGTTATCACCTTGCATGTTGTTTTAGGGCTGCGAGCATCTCGTCCTATTCGACCAATCAGACTCAGCAGCTTTTCCTGAACCCGTTCATTTTCTCCTTTCCAGGCCTGTAAATTTAGTTTTAAAATGTAAGTGAATGAATGAATGAATGAATGAACAATTAAATACACAAATCTGCAGATAATTATATTTTCTAAATAATCAGTTACTTTTGAAAAAAAAAATAATATAGTAAGTAAGGAACGAACAATTTTCCATTCCAAATTTCCAAATCAGAGGTCAAAATATTTTTACGATCAACTCAGTCGCTGAAAAGGTCGCTCAATTTTTTTTTGTTTTTTGTTTTGTTTTTTTTTTTTGGGGGGGGGGCTTAAGCCCCCAAAGCTCCCCCCGTAGAACCACGCCTGTGTACAAGGTCAACTTAAAAGGCCATTAATGCCCTTCATTTGGGCTCTTCTTACACAAATCCACCTTGAACTGATAATTTCAATTTGAAAAGACTGTTAAAAACCTCTTTTCAATTTTGATAATTTAGTTCAGTATTATTTCACATAATGTACAGAACTATACTGTACATTATCCAGGTGTTACATGTAGCTTTTTTGTGGAGTGCGGCTCTCATCTTGCTAAATATCCAGGGGCAAATCAATCTGTCTATGGGGTATGCTTTGTTAAGTGTTCTGGACTTATGGCACAATTTA
>JZLH01S0215472.1:0-13890 GCA_001188425.1 Eucidaris tribuloides
TACCCTGCATGCAGCATTAATTTATACTCAAATGCCTTTGTGTCACGATAAAATGCAATACAATATAGGTATTGATTTCGTGAGCTAATTCAAATCCTTCTGAGCATGGCAGGTAGCATGAACCGTGCCATGGGTCATTAAATTGTGGTCTGACATTCGTGTAAGACTTTTATCGCCCGTTGCCTATTCCATGAAACATTCACTCAATATCCAGCTTCATTATGAGTTTGCATAACTACTGTAGTCAACAGCGTGTGGTAGAGTGTGCGTGACAGAAACAAGTTAATTTTATGTTCATAAGAAATTGCAAAACATGTCAATCTCTAGAAATGCACCAAAAGATTTAATTAAAGAAGGATAGTCATTTAGTGGTAATACACAATAGTGTGGTTGCTCTTACAAATTCTAGTCAAAATTAATGTATTTTGTCTCTTACGTACCAATGTATTACAGTTTATTATGCCTCCGCCCCGTAAGGGAGCCGGAGGCATTATGTTTTCGGGTTGTCCGTCCGTACGTCCATACGTCCGTGCGTCCGTGGGTCCGTGCGTCCACACTTTCTTGTGAACAAGATTACTGAAGTACCGCTGGAGGGATTTTGATGATACTTGGACCAAGGGTAGACCACTAGGCAAGGATGAATTGAGTAGATTTTGGGACAAATCCGTCAAGGGTCAAAGGTCAAAGGTCAATGAGAGTTGTGTCCCTAAAAATGTCCATTTTCTTCTGCCTATAACCTCCAGTTAGGAGTGCTCACGTTGATATATATTTGTGGTTAGGTTTAAAAACAAAAGAAAAAATGTTTGTGGAGAGTCACGGGGTCAAAGGTCAAGGTCAAGGGTCCAAAGTCAATGACCGTTTGTCCAAATCTGTTTTCGGCCCTATAACTTCAGTTAGGAGTGCTCACTGTTGATGTAATTTAGTGGTTAGTGTTCAAAACTAAAAGACAAATATTTTGGTAGATTCACAGGGTCAAAGGTCAAGGGTCAAAGGTCAATAAACTTGTCCTAAAATTCCATTTTCTGCCTATAAGTTCAGTAAGGAGTGTTCACCTGTGATGTAATTTGGTGGTTAGGTTCAAAACCCAAAAGACAAATATTTTGGTAGAGTCACAGGGTCAAAGGTCAAGTCAAGGGCAAAGGTCAATGAACTTTGCCTAAAATTCCATTTCTGCCTATAAGTTCAGTAAAGAGTGCTCACTGTATGTAATTTGCGGTTAGGTTCAAAACCGAAAAGACAAATATTTTGGTAGAGTCATAGGAGTCAACGTTCAGCGGGTCAAGGGTCAAAGTCAATGAACTTTGTGTCAAACGCTATAGGCTTCAGTAGGAGTGGCCAACTGTTGATATAAGGTCATGTGTCGTATGGTGGGGCGCCCCTTTGCGTTACACGGCACCAAAATTAAGAATTTTGTCACTTCTTGCATTTGAACGCAATATAACTCAAAAAGTACTTATCAAAACCAACAAAAGTATACAATTTTCTGAAAGCTTATACTTCAGAAATCTCAATCAGCCAAGGTCAAGTTGCTATACAGGGTGTGTAAAAGAAGATTAAGGGGTAATATCACCAAAAATGTAATAATTTTGTGATATTGATGACAACCCATTGCACCTGTCAGTATTAAGTCATGGCTCAAAATTGATGTCATGGTGTGAAAGAGCACACTTTCAGCTTAAGAAAATGTATGGTTTTACTACTTTTCGAATTGTCAGATGTAGTGATAAAGGGTGTGGCAAAAATATGTTAAAATTGTGTTGCGATTTTAACAATAACATTAATTACACTAATTAATCAAATAGTTTCTAAACCGTAATTAAAAATTTTAGAGATTAATTAGTAGAATATTGTTTAATAAATGGATCAGTAGAGTGTATTTAAAAATTTCAACCAAAAATGTACGCGCCTGAAGTGAACATACATGGTGTGTCCTTACATTCAGTACTTTCATACTTCATAATGTGTACAAGTCATGGCAAGCATAAGCTACACCAGTCATTAATTAAGTAATTAAATGACGCTTGAAGACATAATGTCACTTTACTTTTGAGAATTGTTAAGATACACATGTGTCAAGTTAGTCAGATGCATATCATAACTCCAAAGATAGCTTATCTGCTGCAAATAGTAGGAAAAACAAAAGTGTAGGCAGTTGAATTTGCAATTTCCCATAGGTTTTGTACAGCTCCTCCACCGCTTATCCTCCACCGCTTATCCACCAGATTTACATCGTTAACATTTTTGCATTTTTCACTAATTAAACAAATGTCATACAAGATTGTTACTGCAGATTTCAAAGCTGAGTAATTTTGCTGTAGAATGAGCCCGAAATTCATCATACTTGGATAGAGAATAGCTCTGAGACAACAAGTTGAATGAAGAAGAGGACTAAAAAATGTAACACCACCAGGTATTTGGGGGTCCCACCATACAACACATGACCATAATCAGGTTGTTAGCTCCTACATAGTGGGCATACCCATCGACTGCATGCAGTCAAACTTTTCTAGTTTTGTATGAAATTCCATTCATTTGTGCATTTTGTTTGTATCAATATGGAGCTCAAATTGTCTGCAGTTGTAACTGTCCACTTGTCTCTTCATAAAACAATCAACTTTGCCAATTTCATAGGGCCTAAATAAGCCATTAATTGTATTAACATGGAAATGAGATGCAGAAAAAAGTCAGCAAGGTTAATTTGGTGTGTAAAATAATATGATATCATCTCAAAAGCACCAAGATATCTATCAGAAATTCATTCTCTATAATTGCTTGGAAAAGAGGAGGTTTTCTTCTAATTTGTTGATTACCCCTCCCCAATTTGAGAGGTTATTTTCAATTATTCAAAGAGGGGCGGTCTGATTTCGTTTAAGTTAAATTGATAATGATTTGATGTTGAGATACAGTACCCCATACAGCATTGTCAGTCAGTGGGTGAGGTAAGACGTTCTTCATTTGAAATGCCTGTGAAATTATATTTTTGGTTGAATTGTAGGCCTAATGCCACTTATTTGTAAATGTGAGTTTTCAATTCAAGAGGTCTGTGAAATAAAACTTGAACGTGAAATCTGGGGAACTGGTTAGAGCATATTCTGACAAGTCATTTACAGTATGTGTGATTTGGAGCTGGAGTTCAACGAATGGGTGTGTATCTTGCTAATATGAAAACGAGCCCTGTTTACCAGGTGTGATTCAATCTGGATTTGTCCATGATTAAATTGTCAGCGTTTCAGATGTAAACACCTTGTCTATGTATCACACCATTCTTGCTCAGCGCCCATAGCCTCATTGGTCTAGTGGGTTCAGTCGGAAGAGTTCATGCCCACCAAGTTCCCACAAGTATCTTGTTGATGTGAGGCTTATGGTGGATTTGTCTGGCTGGTGTGGTGTTGCAGATACCCCAAGCTTAGTCTAACTTTCTAGACTGTAGATATTTGTTTACCTTGCTCCCAAAAGCAGTTTAGAAACATAGACTAGATGCATGTCTGGATACCTTGACCCCCTGTTACACCACCCTTCAAAAGCATTTTGAGGTTAGTCTTTGAATGGTCTGAGAACAGCTGACCCAAAAGTGGACCAAAAGCAATTCAAAAGTGTTTTTGGTGGACTACCTCTAGAGGTGGTCTTTTACTGTTCTCAGACCTTTTAGAATGTTGTGCAACCACATACATGTAAGTGTTCCAAAATCTGCCCAGCACAGGAATTATTCATGAACACGTGAACTGCATCAACCGGTAGTACGGAGAGACCTTTGACCAAGGAGCTGCCAGGGATTACCATAATCGTTGCACTACCGGACATGAGAGAGTTCATGCTATCACTTTGTAACCACACCCATTCCGAAATTATTAACAGATCAGACTGGACCATTCTCAGAACGGTTATGGAGATGTAACTGGGCCTTACACTAGATTCCCACATTTACTGGCACTTCGCTTTGCTCTAATTTAAGGACAGGATCGGGGTAAACAAATAGAGCAATTTGCGAATGTAGACTACCCCAAACTTGGCTTTGGTGTGACAGACAGACACTGCGGTCAGACAGAATGACTGATAACTAGAGTTTGGTCCGTATGTGAGCGAGAATCTGATAGCTGCAAAATATGGAGAGTTGAATAAGTGCAAGGACAAGGTGTAAAGTGATTCCCAAGATATAAAATTTTATTGACAACACATGCTGGTAGTTGTTGTAACATGTGTATCCATATCCTTATTTTTGGTGTACTATTAAGGTAACCATGTAGCAAACGTAGAGTCTTGTTTCAATTCAATTTAATCTTTATTTTATTGTAAATGCTAGAACAAAGATCTGATTGCAGATAACAACTGCCTAGCTATTTTCTTGTATATATTACCAATAACGGAATATGACATATCACAGATAATTACTGAGCTCCACCGCTACCCCCACCACCACCACCCCAACCCCCATACAACAACAACAACAACAAAAATAACACTACTGCCACACACAGACCAAATGTGTGGTAATGAAAATAACATAGGCCAGTTTAAGTTGTACTCCCTGTGATTTCGTTCAATTTCATCACTCCTCTTCCTAAAAGTGAAAAAGTTGGCCCATTTCCATAATCCAAATAGCTCTTGGTGTGATAAGTGAAATATAATGATCCTTACCTAGTCACTTTCTTTACAATTGCTGGTAGATGAGACCACATCCTAGAAGTGATACTCATCCGAGGTCCATCTGTCAAACCTAGACTAGAGTTACAACAATAGGCTATTTCACTTTTAATGATTTCAACTCATGGAGTGTAGGGATATCCATAACTACAGTATGGTTCATCGGCTACCGCTTGGTTTTCTTTTCATCACATCTCATTCGTTTTAGAAGATCAAGTTGATGACGATTTTATTTATTCATTGATTTTATTTTTCTTGTTTTCAGTAAACAAACAAGTCCTAAATAACCCCTATCTTTATTGTACTAGGTCAAGATCATGTAATCGGAGTAAAAGATAAATCCTGGACTGTCATTGAATGATACCAATATTTGTACAAGGTTACTGTTAAATGCAGCATTTGAACTGTCATCCATCATGAGACATATTGCATACTTAACCAAGGTTACTGAACAGTTTGTATCTGCCCATGTACCTTGTGTAGTTGTGTTAGTGCTGTGTTAGTTACAAAACTAGTAAACTGGTAAACAAGTAAAACTGATATCCTGATCTGGGTAAAATGGTAAATAAAGAACTGTAATGTTGACATAAAGAACAAGACTTGTTTCCATTAATTTTCACAATTAACAATTAAAGTTTTGATTTTTTTTCATAAAACAATTTACATTTATTTCATGAAAATTGGTGCCAACATGATTATAATACATGTATCTGTATTGAAATACATGTAGTATAATATTTCTTTAACAATTATTGCGTACTGCAAAAATATTGATATTACATGTAAATTTTTTCCAGCACTAATGTCATCACTGATGATTCAGACATCTGGTACATATTTTGAAAACAATGATTACTGGACACCTGATATAAACTCCCCCCCCCCAAAAAAAAAGTGTAATGCATTATTAAGGTTAATGGTGGGTTAATGGACTGGATACAGCAACATTTTAGACCACCAGCCTGAAAAAAGGGGAACAGAAACCATAATAGCAAGTATGTATACATGCTGACACAAAGGCTTTTATCACATCTTGATCTTGTATTTAACACATATTTGGGCATCATGAGAAATGTTACCCTGGGATACCAACAGCAGCATGTACATGTACATATACCAGTGTTGGGTGTCTCGAGACGTGTCTCGGTCTCGAGACATGTCTCGAGACAGTGTTTGTGTGTCTCATGTCTCGTCTCGGTCTCGGACGCTAATTGTCTCGTCTCGGTCTCGGTCTCGTAGGCCGAGACATCGACAAGACACTATGAAACAGCTCAATTTTGACAAGTCACTCAGATTCTCACTTCTTTCTGCCCGGCCTACAGCATAAAATGCACATTATTTAATGATTTAAACTCAGGATTGGAGTACAAAGAGTAGAGATTAAGAGTTGGATACATTGAAATACAGTCTGTAGATTTGTCACTTTTAGTGAACAAAGGTACATGTACTAAACTTAAAGCAGCAAATTGTCACTACAAGGTGTACACCATGCGCGTGTACGGACTTTCAAAATGGACCCTAAACAAGATCTGTCGATCTGAAATACTCTAAACAAGTATTCAAGTCTGAAAAGATACCCTTGTAAAGGAAACCTGTTGAATACCCTAAACAAGTATTCAAGTCTGAAAAGATACCCTTTTAAAGAAAACCCTCCGTTAAAAGTATACCCCTTTTCATGATTTTGATACCCTTTTCATAGTATGCACACGCATCGCCCAGCCGTGAAAAACAAGCCTTTTTACAGGGTTTGTTTAATTCGAGTCGGTATGAAGAAGAAAGAGTAGAAAAAAAAAAATAATATAAGGTACTTCCGCCACAAAATTAATTTATTGTGCAAAACATCTTGAGGTGGTCGTGTCTGTAAGTGTGTATGTGTGGCTGTGCTTTGTGTGAGTCTTGTGTGGTGGTGGTGTATGTGTGTATGTATGTGTGTGTGTGGGGGGGGCTGAGCAGGGGGTTAGGGTACGCAGTCCATTACCCCATTTTACACTGTGGATACAGTCCTAACTCCTCTCTTTACAATGCAGATACTGGATACACCCCCCCCCCTCCCCCCCTCCCCGCTTATCCTGGAAACGGTCGCGGACATATATGCGTAGTACCGCATCACACTCCGCGGTCATGTATTTACAGTAAAGGCCAAAGTTTCCATTTTACAATGTCAATTTCGTTTTCTACATGTTGTATTTAGCATTATCGATTGAATGTAGTTGGTAAAAGCAAAATAACTGCAAGTATACTAGGGATTGGGGGTTTCGATTGGGGTTTGGGGACATGATTTTCATTTTTTTTTTTGCTTTCAAGATTTTTAAATAATAAGTTTAAGTTGTATTCAATAAATAAATATTTATGTCAGGTGGCATTTTGGGGATGATTTTTCATTTTTGTCAAATGTGTTTTCGGTTATAGCTATTAGTTCCTCGAATCCGGTGATTCACTTGGAAACTGCACGTGGAAATATTTTGGTCTTAATGGTTCGGTTCCTAGACTAGGCACTGATTTTGTGATGTTTCATTGTGATTCAGCATAGGTTCCCGCCAGGGGACCCCCCCCGTAAGTAACGCTTATTTCCATGATTACGAAATTGAGATGATATGACGGACCGATGATAATATGATGATATGTACAATGAGAGATGACTTAAAACTGTTGTAATAGTCTATAATTGCAATTCAGTGGTAGGGGATATGGAAGAAAGTGGGTGTATTGCATTAAAATAATATGTTCGTTTACTGTCTGGCATAGTGGCTCGGTTGTTCCCCCGGTCTCGAAGGTAATTGTTCGGTCTCAGGTCTGTCTCGGCTGAATTTGAACAAGTGTCTCGTTCGATTCAGGTCGTCGAACGAGTATAATGTCTACAGGTCTGTCTGTTCGTGCTGTACTGTCTCGGACCAAATACATATACATCATCAATCAACCAAGGGCTACAGAAAACATAAGGCAGGCATTACAGTTTTGTATATGTGTAAATCTTTCAGGATTTCATAATAGCCATGTAAATCTTCATGATTATGGTGTTGTATGCAAATTGTCAAATTTTAACATTTATTGGAAGTGGGAATATTGCCAAGTTGGTATTCTTTTCAAAGCTTTTTATAGAGGTGAACATGGAAGCTTTTGTGGACACCTGGATGACAGACTTGGCATCATGCCCAAGATTTTGAAATCTTTGTTACAGGACTCCACATGTATGTTTAACATTCTAGTACATAAATCGCATCTGTGCTACAGCACATGTACAGGCACAGTACTTGTAAGTCCCATTTTCACTTGGCTGTCATCGTAGGTTGCAAAGACTTTAAAGATTGAGGGGTGTGGCATGTAGGGGTAGAGGATTCGTGGTCACATTCTCTGTTTTTGTTTTGTTTGAAGGGGGGGTGGGTTCGTTCATATGCACATACATGGAGCACTTGTTTTGATACCCCCTCCTGATCAGAATTGCTACCCACCATCCTTCCAACAGTCCCATCCCCCCCCCCCCACTCTCATGAACAGGACAATTTCCATAACCCGTAAAACTTGCAAATATGTGTGTGGCAAGAAATCAGATTCATAACTTGTACACAGTGTAACAATCAGCTTGTACATAGATGGCAATAGTGTTTGCTCAGTTAACAAACTGACATGCCTGTTTAGACTGTTTAGTTGGACATTGCTTTCCCTTTCTATGAAGGACCATCTTCAGAATTTATCTATTTCAACTACTGTACATTCCTAGTGCAGTATCAGTTGCAGCTGAGAAATACTAATTTTTTTCAAGGTATGGGGTATTATACCACTACTGTAGTGACCTGAGCATAATGGTTGCCTATATTTCCAGGTGTCACTTTGAGGTTAAATAAATAAAAGATAATAGCAAGGCATTTCTAGAAATCAATATTGATATTGGGAATTAGTGCATGGAGTTACAATGTCAATGTATTAAACTGATGGTCTGTACAGTGGCAGGTCAAATTTTTTTTGTGACATCTGAATTGCATTTTGTGAGGTAGAACGTTGTAATATTATCATTTGTGAGTGTCAGTAATTTCTTTCAATAGAAAGACACTCTTTAAATTTACCTCCAGGGTTGCTTTTATGTTCTTTTGTATATTCCCACTACAGCAAAGTGCCACCATCAAAATGGGGCTATTTCATTTAAATGAGTTTTATGTATTTGTCTTCATGAGTCAAGGTAATTTTGCATTATTTGGAAAGGAGCCTTGCTAGTATGTTTTCTATTCTAAGAGCCAAGATGGGTAAATTTCAGAAAACTGAGTAGATATGAAAGCTATTTCAGAAAACTGAGTAGATGTGAAAGCTACAATATGTGTAACCATAAAAAATATATTAAACTGTAATGTTCAAAGTAATCACTACGGTGAATACAGTATGCGCGTTTGTATCAAATTTCATCAAAAATTTAACCATGTTTTTCCTGCTACATTTCCAAACATGCAGGTTCTTTATGCCTATGAGGAATTTTACATTATACATGCACGCACAGCGCACATGTATGCATCCATATCTACATCTCATATGAAGCATTTCTGGCAAGTGGCCAAGATACGATAATTTCCTCCACGTCACCCTGGAGTATGTGACAGAGGAGAGACCTGTCTTGCTCTGCCTTACATGCCACCAAGAAATGGGATGCTGGAAGAATGCAAGTATGGGACAGAAATTATCAATCATAAAAGACAACTGAAAAAAAAAGGCTGAGTTAAAAACATATGGCAAGGTGTAATTGATTGCATCTTTTGAGACATCAATCTCCTAACAATAGCATGGTGGAATAAGAGTAACTGAGACTAATGGAATAAGAAATTACATCTTTTACTAAAGAAAGATGATACCATCTGATCTTCTCTCCCCTTCTGATATAAAAAGCGATTTACATTTCTCATGTACCTGAATTTTCCTTAGTTCATTGCAGTATCTTCCATATGCTGTTCATTTTGTATTGAGAGGTGTAATTGTAAAGTATGCTGATATTCATATAGACAAGCTGTAGAATCACAACAATTTGTTGCTTGTCTGGCAGAAGGGCCCTAGCACATGTTCCCGGCAGAAGGGCCTTAACACTAAATTGTGTCTAAGTTGAAAACCATTGGCTCTTTTCACATGAAATCAAAGTAGTGTGATATTTTTAAATCCTTCTGTCAGTCTGCTTTAGTGCAAATATCAAACAAGGCAATATTTCTCAAATTAGAGAAAATTTACTGTTAAGGCCCTTCTGCCGGACAACCGACAAATTATTCTGCATGATGGCAGTGCAGTACCTGCTGATGAGTTGATAACCTACATGTAGTACGAAACCCAAGCGACTTGGCAGTCTCAGAGGTCTAGTGGTTGTGATACCCATCTACTCTACTATAGGCCTGATCCCGCTGTAATTATTTTTTCTATGATATTTTAGGAGCTTGATCATACCCTTAATAATCATTTGGTGTTAAAACTCTTGGCCAACTGTTACATTGAAAGGCACGCACAATATTTGAGTAAGATTGCTGTATTTATACAGTTTTCAGAACACCTACGCGAGATATTTTTGTATATGTGGTGGCATCAAATAAATGGCCAATATCAAATTGTGTCAAAATTTTGTAATACACTGCACTATTTCTTACAGTCAATTAAGTTCAAAATTTACCCACTCTACCCATGCTGCACAGCACATTCTCCATTTTCTTGAAATGCAATAAAACAAATTGAAAGAGATTAGCTGTTTTAATCTCATCTAATTTAATCTACTATTATGCAATGGTGTTACATCGTTTCTGATAATATAGATTTCTATAATGATGTATTTTGTCAGGAGCATGATAGATTGTGCTATATGATGCAAATCTTTGAAAAGGTTTATCAAAGGAAATAAGGTAACATCAGTTTCATTGTGAAGATTAGGTAGTTTGTTGTTTTTGGCAAGGTATTGAATTAGGGTAAATGCAATAATATGACAACTTGTATTGTTATGTTTGTGATTTGATTGAATAGCCAAGTATGATATTACCAGTACATGAAATCAAGTTTATTACACAGACTGTATACAATAGACAATTAAATCAAAATTCAAAATTGATAATACCAGAAATGTGAAGGGCAATTCCAAAAGTTCAGTGGAACTCATTATTAGTTTGCGAAACAAAACATTTTTTTTCAAACATTATGTTTAGTGTTGTTTGGTCAACTGCCATTGAAATCTATGTGGTCATTGATGTGTTTTCCGTGCTGCCCATTGACACTTCTCTTGTGTAAATCGAGGACATGGGTTTGAAAGGAGCACTACCACTTCTTTCAGCATGTGACAGCACTGGAACATAACACAGTTTTGGATCGAAGATTTCCACGCACATTTCACAGTTTAATCTCCATCTGACGCATTTCCTAATTCTGATGTGTATGTCTATAATTAGTCTTTACACTGTCACCTGGATGTTGGTGTCGTTTGATGGGACACAGTGGTGGTACTTCCTGGTGTTTGGTGAAACGGTCCCTTTAAGATGAATTTCATTATTGATTGCTTACCCGTCAGCCTGACACACATTACTATAAGGGAAGAAAACCCCATTGTCCTGCCAAAGCTGCGAGCTTACTGGATATGTATTGATAGCATTCAGAGATTACTCTGATCCGCTTTTAATCAGGGAAACCTTTCCTTTGTCAATATTTCTTATATTGCATTTATTGTTTATTAATGTTATGACACAGTATACTGTAGAGATACACTTATTACAGAGTATAGACAGAGGTGACTGTACATATATACACATATTCAATATGATGATAAGTTTGGATTAAACAGACACGAAAAATTGATTGTTGACAGTACATTTACTATGTTCTATGTGTTTTGTGTGTGTTCTATGTATGTGTTTGTATTCTTTGTTTTATGTGTGTATTTGTGTGTGAGTATTTGTTTCTGTGTGTGTGTGTGTGTGTGTGTGTGTGTGTGTGTGTGTGTGTGTGTGTGTGTGTGTGTGTGTGTGTGTGTGTGTGTAGTTGTTTCGTTCTTGTTGTGTAGTAGTGTAGTGTGTGTGTGTGTGTGTGTGTGTGTGTGTGTGTGTGTGTGTGTGTGTGTGTGTGGGAAAGGGATGGTGTAATTGATTGCATCTTTTGAGACATCAATCTCCTAACAATAGCATGGTGATAAGAGTAACTGAGACTAATGGATAAGAAATTACATCTTTTACTAAAGAAAGATGATACCATCTGATCTTCTCTCCCCTTCTGATATAAAAAGCGATTTACATTTCTCATGTCCTGATTTTTCCTTAGTTCTTGCAGTATCTTCCATATGCTGTTCATTTTGTATTGAGAGGTGTAATTGTAAAGTATGCTGATATTCATATAGACAAGCTGTAGAATCACAACAATTTGTTGCTTGTCTGGCAGAAGGGCCTAGCACATGTTCCGGGCAGAAGCCCTTAACACTAAATTGTGTCTAAGTTGAAACATTGGCTCTTTTCACATGAATCAAGTAGTGTGATATTTTTAAATCTTCTGTCAGTCTGCTTTAGTGCAAATATCAAACAAGGCAATATTCTCAAATTAGAGAAAATTTACTGTTAAGGCCTTCTGCCGACAACCGACAAATTATTCTGCATGATGCAGTGCAGTACCTGCTGATGAGTTGATAACTACATGTAGTACGAAACCCAAGCGACTTGGCAGTCTCAGAGGTCTAGTGGTTGTGATACCATCTACTCTACTATAGGCCTGATCCCGCTGTAATTATTTTTTCTATGATATTTTAGGAGCTTGATCATACCCTTAATAATCATTTGTGTTAAAACTCTTGGCCAACTGTTACATTGAAAGCACGCACAATATTTGAGTAAGATTGCTGTATTTATACAGTTTTCAGCCCTGACATGAGATATTTTTGTATATGTGTGGGCATCAAATAAATGGCCAATATCAAAATTGTGTCAAAATTTTGTAATACACTGACTATTTCTTACAGTCAAATTAAGTTCAAAATTTACCCACTCTACCCATGCTGCACAGCACATTCTCCATTTCTTGAAATGCAATAAAACAAATTGAAAGAGATTGCTGTTTTAATCTCATCTAATTAATCTACTATTATGCAATGGTGTTACATCGTTTCTGATTAATATAGATTTCTATAATGATGTATTTTGTCAGGAGCATGATAGATTGTGCTATATGATGCAAATCTTTGAAAAGGTTTATCAAGGAAATAAGGTAACATCAGTTTCATTGTGAAGATTAGGTAGTTTGTTGTTTTTGGCAAGGTATTGAATTAGGGTAAATGCAATAATATGACAACTTGTATTGTTATGTTTGTGATTTGATTGAATAGCCAAGTATGATATTACCAGTACATGAAATCAAGTTTATTACACAGACTGTATACAATAGACAATTAATCAAAATTCAAAATTGATAATACCAGAAATGTGAAGGCAATTCCAAAAGTTCAGTGGAACTCATTATTAGTTTGCGAAACAAAACATTTTTTTTCAAACATTATGTTTAGTGTTGTTTGGTCAACTGCCATTGAAATCTATGTGGTCATTGATGTGTTTTCCGTGCTGCCCATTGACACTTCTCTTGTGTAAATGAGGACATGGTTTGAAAGGAGCACTACCACTTATCTTTCAGCATGTGACAGCACTGGAACATAACACAGTTTTGGATCGAAGATTTCAACGCACATTTCACAGTTTAATCTCCATCTGACGCATTTCCTAATTCTGATGGTATGTCTATAATTAGTCTTTACACTGTCACCTGGATGTTGGTGTCGTTTGATGGGACACAGTGGTGGTACTTCCTGGTGTTTGGTGAAACGGTCCCTTTAAGATGAATTTCATTATTGATTGCTTACCCGTCAGCCTGACACACATTACTATAAGGGAAGAAAACCCCATTGTCCTGCCAAAGCTGCGAGCTTACTGGATATGTATTGATAGCATTCAGAGATTACTCTGATCCGCTTTTAATCAGGGAAACCTTTCCTTTGTCATATTTCTTATATTGCATTTATTGTTTATTAATGTTATGACACAGTATACTGTAGAGATAACACTTATTACAGAGTATAGACAGAGGTGACTGTACATATATACACATATTCAAATATGATGATAAGTTTGGATAACAGACACGAAAAATTGATTGTTGACAGTACATTTACTATGTTCTATGTGTTTTGTGTGTGTTCTATGTATGTGTTTGATTCTTTGTTTTATGTGTGTATTTGTGTGTGAGTATTTGTTTCTGTGTGTGTGTGTGTGTGTG
>JZLH01S0215472.1:13915-38323 GCA_001188425.1 Eucidaris tribuloides
TACTGTCTGACTTCCCTTTGAGTAAAATGCTCAATTTGGGTTGTAGTCTTAAATCTAATTGAATTTTATCTAAGGTAGATTTTGACACAGTACACAATGTTATTATCGGGCCTATAATTGATTTTGAGTAGAGTGTGTGTTTGTATATGTGTTTAATGTTTGTGCATCACTTTGTCCTTGTTTTATTGTATAAAATGATTGGGATGATCACCTTGTTTGAATTTAAGATCCATATAACTGAAAACTACTGACGCGCAAGTTCCAATATACAATATTTATTCTCAAGTTTTATTTATGCACATCGTTAAACATTTATTTTCCAATATTGATGCAAAATATCAATAGAACATTGTGTGTATCTCATATGTTGACATGTACATATGCAAATGACACTGATATTTAAATAAATTACCATGTATGTTTTTACAATTGTGGAGGCAGAAGGCATAATGCAACCTGCAACTGTCCCTATTTTGTAGGGACTGTCCCTAATTTTGTCCGAAAGAAAACACACATTTTACTCATAATTTGGGTTGTGTCCCGATTTTTGAGAATTTTTGTCTGTACCAATGTATAGATATTTAAGAATGTCACTATTTTTCAAATTTTCAACCAGTTTGTCCCATTTCTAAGATTTAGGTTGGTATGCATGATGGTGGGCTCGTGTTTTATCTTTTAAAGTTCACTTAAATTTTGAAAGACGACTAATGAATTTCATTATTCTTTTTGCTGTTGATTAGTTTCTATTTTTTTATGAGTCATCAGACAGTATCATAACCAAGAGTATGTGACAGTACTTGCACGCATTTTCTCAAGTACAAAACTTGTTGTGATTATTTGTGTATCTGCATAGTACAAATTGCCAGAGAGTTGGTTTTGTGGGGGTGGGGGGGACTTTTGCCCGTATTCCATTGTAGTTAGCTGTACAGTATTTTTTAAATAGACTTTAATGGAATATTAAGGGATAAATGTCATGTTTATATCTTCGTAGCTTTCATTTCGTATGTGATAACTTATAGAATCAGATTGTAAAATTACATCAGTTTACTGATTACATTCATTTCACATTACTCTTGCAGCTTGGGGCAATGTCTGGAATGGGAGGCGGGACTGCTAGTGCTTGGGACTAGAGGAAATTTGTATTCATAAAATCTTGACATAAGGATAGAAGTAGGATAACACACCCTGCTCATTCCGCTCCAGTGCATTCCGAGATGTGAGTTTGGTGTTTAGCGGACTGGTGATCCCCCGGAAACCTCAATATGGTGGAGAAGACCCTGGTTATTCATCTCTTCCTTTTGTGCCAGCGGTGTACAGTAATGGTGACAGGATGGCTTATACCTGGCATTTATTAAATCTGATCTGACCATGAAGGGGGCAGATGATGTGCTAAAGAAGAATTTGTTTCCATGTATTCCCTGTGGATGTTAATGTACATGTAGGTCATCTGATATACGCTTACAACACTCTGTTTGTAAATCTGTAGTAAAACACTTCAAATTGCCTTACCTACTTTCTGGACATAGGTAGGGTGGGGTGGAGGGTGTTTTGGACCCTTGTACTAGGTCTGAGAATAAAAAAATCCTGGTCAGCAGTTTAAAGGCATCGGTTAACATTGGTAAACCTCCTAGAACACAAAAGTTTTGTCAGAACTGTATGCTGTCACTAGCAAAATATGTGCAGATAAATATTGGCATGGATGATTAATGGCCTGGGTACAAAATATTCTAAAGCAAACAGTCTAAGTGTAGAAAACTTGAATGACTGCTCATTAATTTTCAGTTTTCGAAAGCACTGATGATCGTTGACAGCAAGTTTTCTTCAGGTCGTCATTTTTAGATCTTCCAGTTATCAGATACACTGCATTAGTAACATGAGCGATCATGTAGCTTAGAATTTTTAACTGGAAACATTATTATGTGTGGGCCTTTAATCAAAAGGTGACAGTTGGTTGTTACTGGTATATGTATGTACCATAGTCATTGGCTGTTTTTCACTGTTCTCAAGGCCCCCCCCCCCATTAGAAAAACTCTTGCTCCACCACTGCCACCTAACATAATTACATCCAACATGGCCTGATGAGAGGAAAGTTAGTCATATTTTAATGCCCTCAAAACTTACCACCTGCGTGATGCAGCAGGGTAATGAAATGGCAATACCTCATGAGCGAAGTGCCACAACCCTGCTATAGATGTGCTTTTATTGACGTTTCCAAACTCATCCTGATGTATGACAGTTGACAGAATTTCATATTTTGGAGAAGGGAACTGGGAGTATATCTTCTCCAAAGGGAGCCCAATTTCCCCTGAAGCCTGATATTGTCCTGGCTAAATTGGTATTTTGGTTGCCCATTCATGGCTGTAATTCAACTGATGGAAATGAAAGGATGGAAATTTTGAGTGGAATACCAGAAAAATTGCAGGTAATTTTAATAATCTTCTTTCGATCAGCTTGAAATCCCCTGAGTGCTTTTTGCCCTGTGAGTGCCATTTCCCCCCTCCATCTCCCTGTACACCTTTTTCCATCAAATATAAAGCTAGCTGTTGAGTTGATAAAATCAATTGTAAATTTGGCTGATGATATGACTATTTTTGAATCCATGATGAGAGACATGTTACACAAGTTTGCATATTGGTTTAATGACTGTATGTATCCAAATATATTCTAAATGCCAGAAGTGTGTAACTACATGTAATTACACCTCCAAAATGATGGATTGTGCTCTCTAGTGTGAAATATGTTTCTGACTATATGTACATGCTGCTTTAGCATGGTCTTATATGAATGTCAGCCTTTTATAGCATACATGTACCTTATTTTTGTAACTACGATACCAAAACACCCGAGTAATGTAACTGATAACTGTGGATATTAACAGAACATGAACTCATAAGTTAAAGAGATGGGAACATTGTGGAGCTTCAGTTTTGAAAATTTTTCAAACTTTGATATCTGAGCTGCATAGTAGTGTTCAAAATGGACAAATAAACACCCAAGAATAACAAAAGTTTGGAAATTTATGCTGCCAATGGCAAGGTATGCATGAATAAACAATTTCTACTCCGGTGGATGATAAAATATCCTAGATCTGCACACAGTAAGTCTATGGGAGGAAATGGCAGGTGAAATCCGGTCAATTTGAATGCTTACAGATTTTCACTTTTTAAAGCACTAAATCATCATTTTGAAATTACAATTTTTTTCAGGGCTTCATTCTTTTAGTCCTTATCAGGACACTTGGAGCAGTGAGGCTGTAAATGTTAGCCAGTAGCTTTAAGTTGTAATATATGATGGGCTCATCCCTACGATAGGTGTTTAGGCAAGGGCATATGCCAGATGCGGTGGAGAAAGGATAGGCCTATATGATTATGTGCGCTTTCTTCCTTTCACCATCTCTCTCTCTTCTTCACTTGTCAGTAATTCCACTTTGTATATCAGACTGGAGGGTTAAAAGAGAGTGGTGTTGCTTTTGTCAGGTACGTCAGCTTTCTAGCAACACACACAAAAGGCGGAGATGAGTGCCTGAGATCAAATGAAACTAGGATAAGTTATTCAAGTAGAACACAAAAAAAATTAGACTCCTTTCAGAGCACCAATTCAATAAAATAAATTGAAAGCGGCACATTTTGTTAGTAGTTGAGATATAAAATCAGGAACGTTTGAAAAGACATGAAAGCCGGGCAGTAGTCGACGAACACAAATTGTAGTTTAGCCAATAATCAAATTTGGAATCATCTGTGTTGAGAGCTAGTCGGAATGGTCGTGTTTGTCTTTCCGTGGACTATGTTCCGCAGTGTGGCCATTTTGTCTATTCTAACCCGTCAAATCAATAGAACCCATATGAAACAGGGCACCTCGGCAAGCTGGCAAAGTAGAGTGAACCTGTCATTAACATCTCAGGCGTAGGATCGCCATCCCGATCCTCCCTCGCTCCGGACACACTGCTTGCGGTCAAGACGCTTTTGTGGCACACCCGCTAAGTCGTAGCATCTCATATTTGATCAGAGCACAGTGTTTATTTGCCTTTCTTTTTTTCATCCCCCTTCTCTCCTCTTTTTGGTACATTCCATTTTTCAAGCCAATTCAGTGTAGCCCCAGGCACTGAACTCTCTGTTTGCACGGTCTTTGCATTGGTCAGTTTTGTTTATGATCAACCTGCAGATTCGGGCTGCCCTCTCTGGTGTTGCTTACATCCGCTTTCCGGCTAAATAACATAGCGATCGGAGGGAGTGGAGGATAAAAAGTAGAAATCTTACTTGAAGGTAATGCGATGATTGGGGTAAGCCCCTCAACTGCTGAAATACTCTAGATCAAGTAAACTATGCAAGGATTCTCCCTTTGAAAATCTTGTAGTCATAAGCTTGACTCCAATTCTATAATAACTTATAGTCAATATTCCTCGTGGCGAGTCAAACCTGCTGTCGTGGCTCCTATGGTTCTTATTTTTTCGTGCCTGATAAAATTAACTATGTATAGTCATGCTTGATTCTCCTTAAGTAAACAAATTAAGAGACAAATCTCCAGCTGTGAGATCCACTCAGCTACGTGGTATAGTAGTATATAATTTCAACTCATTGTTTCTTGAGGCATTTTCAAGTTGTTCCAAAATCATGTCACCTAACCTTAACTGTCCCTGCCCCCCGCCCAACAAAAAAGACAGAAATGTGCGCATAACTCAACAACAAGTGGTTTAACCTAGCTTATTGAGATCTTGCCTCCGTGTTGAATCACACGGCGCAAAAATATTCCCTGGAAGGAATATCTACTGACATATTCATTGCATGTCCAGATGGATGTTATTTTGGGCATTGCATTGCAACATGAATTTTCCTCACCCTGCTCGGGCATTGTAATACAATTTTGGTTTATGATTGATGACTGCTGGCACTTGTTAGACCGCTGCTTCCGCACCATCGTTTCATTATAGTGAATGCTTAGGAGCCTGCAGCTAAGGCATGCCAGACATTGCAAGCCGCAAAGGGGCAGAGCGCGGCCAAACACACCGACCCCATCATTCTGTTTTTTCATCAGTGCGTGTCGCGACATGATAATCGCTCAACAATAACAATACGCTCTCATCGTTCTCTTGTACCTCGAATCATCCATTGTCATCTCCATTCTCAGTTGTGTTTACATTCTGAATCCCGCGAGAAGCTTCGACAGCAGTGTACATACTCTCTCTTGTAGTTCTTCGATGTGTGTGGTTATCTCTTCATACAGAATATTAAGAAAAAAATATTCAAAGATTAATGTCGCTGTATGCTTGATTTAATTGTTCACAAGTCGCCTCTTAATCTTTTGAAGCACAAGCACTACAGTCAGGTTTTATGCTGTGTACATTAGCGTAGATTGTTTCTGCAGAAATTCAGATTTCAAGACAGGAGCTTGCTCTAGAAGAGGAATAACTGATAGTGTCGAGCACATTAGCATGTTGATGGAAGTCGTTAGTTCTGATCAACGACAAACAATTATCGTGGGTCTCTGTCTCTCACGTTCTGTGCGTATTGTATCAACAGCCTATCCACTGATTCCCTCTGGTTAGTGAGTTCAGATACTCTCCACTACTCTGATGTATTTGTAAATCAACTCAAGCATCACTTTGATTGCCTTCTACTCCTAATTAAATCTGCTTCAGTGCCCCATCCACAGCTTAACACCTTCCTGGGTAATATTCTAACTTCAATCAACCTATGATAGCAATGCATTTGATTACTGAAATAAGGCAGTGAGTGAGAATATACTTTCATCAATGAAGAACTGTCTGACTCAATAGAGTTATTAACAAAGTAAATATATATAAAAAAAAACACCTATGCTAACCTACATGCATGTTTGACATTCTGTGTGCACCCCGTATTTTGTGACCAATGTGTGATTACTGATTTATAATTACAATGTATTTTTAAATGTTTATTTTGTATAGACTTTGTAATACCAGTGAAGTTATTCATATCTTTGCTACATCCAACATTTGTTAGCTGACCAACATTCATAAAGGGGCCACATAGTTAGAATGAATATCTGCACCAGTGTGTCTAACAGCCGATACTACAAAACTTGGAGTGTCCTTTTTATAAATCCTAGCGTATATTTTTGGTGATCTGAACAATTTTCATCATGGTTCTCTAAAAACAATATGGTATTTGTCATGGCCAAACCTTAGAAGAAAACATGGACAATCGCGGTTTGCAATGCACATATTTATAATTTTTAATGATCAGTGAAACAGATATTGTCAGTACATACTTTAGAACCACCTGTCAGGAACCGCAAACATTTTATTATTTAATTTTTTTTTTTAAATGAAGTGTTTAGAGTGGCAATTTTTTGGGGTATTACTAGATGATATTGGTTTATCCTTGAAAAAGGGCAAACAAAGATAATGAACAGATAAGAAAACATAGCAAATAGGAGAAACATTAATTTTTTCACCATTTACAAAACTATACGTGCATTAAAAGACCATATTTGGGAAGTTGTATTAAACTTTGATGTCTTAGGCTTCAATGATAGTCTTGAATGGGACAAAATAAACCCCTTTACAATCCCTAAGTTATTATTGCAACTGTTTAAAGCACTAAAATATGGAATTTAGCAAACAATTTTTAAAGAAGGATCATGAAGCTCCATTTTTTATTCTTATGGAACATGTTAAATATGCCTTAAGAGATCAAGAAGAGTGCTCCAGTTTGTCTCATTCTCTTCCACACTTCTTGCTCTCATTTGTTTGCCCCATATAAACCTGGCAGCTTTTGCTATGTGACGAAGACTCTTCTTCAGTAATTTTCATAATGTCATTCAAATTGTATCATGGTTTTTTGCCCAAATGCTTGGTAACATCAATAGACAACTAAATCATTCTACATTCTAATTTTAGGTGTAGGCCTTCTATAAAGTAAATAATACACTTGTATTTAATAGTGTAGAGTCACGATGTGCAGACTGAACTATGAAGAAGAGATAAAGAAATAGAATACTAGGCCTGTATTCGTTATGCCTGATTTTCTCAAACTATTACCGCTCTTTCATGATTGTGCTGTTTCTATTCAAAGCAATTTGCTACGAGCCGTGAAATTCGCCTGTAAGAGTGATCCCGTAATATGAGTGTTCTTAAGCTCAAGTTAAGTTTTGTGAATGGTAAAAAAGAAATTCTTTACAGTTTGGTTTTTTAGATAGGCACCTCTGAAATTGCTCGCTATAAACTTTCCATTTTTCAGAAATACTCAAATGTAAAATCGTCCGGGGGGGGGGGGGGGGGAACCGCCAAATTTCCCAATAGTAATTACATGGTCTAGATGGTCTGCTTTAATTTACATCCCATAATTTGTCATTACTGTATACAACGTTTTTCAGTAGTAAGGTAGGATTTGTTGTCGTGACAATTTGTCACTAGGGTGAACAATAGAACACTGTTGTACAGATTGACCAAAATTTGTCTGATGGCGACCAAACTGACTTGGCTCTATTTGTGAGTATGGAGGTGGTGTTGGTTACAGTTTTCCTCAGTGAATTGGATCCAATGGAGTTTGGCTGGCAGTTACGCAAATGGAAGACCTACTGTTTAATGTACAGTGGTAATGACTAGTCTAGCAGCATAGATGTGCAGACCCTAAATATCGCACAGCACAAGCTGTACGAAAGTTGTGTCTGCAACCAACACCGATGGGTATCAATAGTGTTGAATGAATGCCCTTTTTGTCTTGTTTGACGTTGGGTGAGGTCATGGTGTGGAGGAATCAATATCGATAAAGTCCAATTGTGTGATGGAGTGGATGTAATCACAGGCTACAATCGACTATGCACATGTTACGGATCACTAACATAAAGTGACTCAGATAGAAAATATTTTTAACCTCTATGAGCGGAGGATGACCATAAGCATGAAGACATATAAACCTTTAATAATGATTTTGTTTTTTTCATTAATGGTGTTATTTGGTTTAGCACATGATTTAATTTTAGTTCAGTTTTGTTATACAAGATGGAATTCAAAAACTAATCATGCTTTGTTGTTAATGAATATACATGACAAATGTATGCCCCTTTTCGTCTACATACACTTTTGATTGAGATGTACAAGTCACATTTTTTTCAATATGATTAATTATTTCTAAATATATGTAATCCTGCTATGTTGTATACAATTAAATCCTCCGTATTTGTAAGCTGAGGATCACAAATGAAATTTCACCCATTTTGTTCATACCAGTGAGTGTAGATTAATCGCTCGTTTGATCAACCATCGCATTACTCTCCTTAGCTTCCTGATGCATGGTCAGTTACTCTCATTCTCCGCACATGGTAATCACCGTGACATAATTCTCAAAGGTCAAATGATTTTTGTCAGGGAAAAACTGTAACTGCCTTCAGGCCACCCCCCATACGACTGACTGCCTACCACATGACAAAGTTAATCGATTCTCGTAAACAATCCAGAAACTCATCACAATAGAGGTGGCTATTTGCTTGCTTTCTCTGCAGAGACCGAGTTAAAAAACATTGTCATTAAAGCCCAAGTCAGCTGCCTGAGGCAACAATAGTCCATAGTTTCACTCCCAAAGGCTTGCGATCTTCTTGGTTGTTCTGAATGCAGTGCAACAATACACAAGGTCATTTTTTTTTTTTATTTATTGAGAATGTAAACTTATTGAATGGTCTGGCAGCTCACTGTGCACTTTCATCGTTTGCAGTTTTGCACCATTAGGGGTGACAGGAGTCTGCGGAGTGTTTTTTGTGAATCTGTTCAAATGCAGCAAATTCTGGCGGGACCACTTCATCTTTAGAATATCCTAACAGATGATATCAGTGATAATATTTTGAATGATCCTAGTTTCTGTCGCCAGGCTCTGTGTGTTCAGTAGACATTCCCTGCATTGAGCTATGCGTGTAATTTTGTAAAAAGTGACCGCATGGAAGTCCTATCATTCCTTGGCAATAAATGGAAACCATTAGGCCTATACTTTTTGTTCCCGCTGCCACTCATAGAGAAATGAAATAAGCCCTTGACATTTTCCATGCATCAACATTGGTAATCTAGTGAAATGTTTTCCGGTTATTTCATCCCATTCCATATCGAAACCACAGCTCCCACCGAAGTAATCATAGACCATGCCTTTGAAAACAATTGATCATTCTTTGTTCCAGTCGATGGCAGCATGTTTGACTGTTGATCAATCATTTGGAAACGTACTTAATCATTTGTAACGTATGGAGCTTGTTTCATGTTCAGAAATATATACATGTTCATTATTTTTTTTTTTTTTTTTTGCAATCATGAGAGTAACACAGTTGTTTTGTGAGGTAAGCCCACAGAGGATGCCGCAATTTCCAAGATACGTTATAAGTTATTTTTGTTTCCTGTTTGAAACCCATAAAGAACTTTCATAACATCTCTGCACTTAGCCGATCCCGTAAAAAAATATAATAATGCAGTAAAAGGCACTGGAAATGCTTTTGAACTTTGGCGAAACAATACGGCAGGTTGTACCGACACCTAACGGCGCTTAGCAACGCAGTATAATCCTTTGAGATTACCGCATTGTTCAAAGTGCTGGTGTTTCCTGTTTGCCCGTCTCATTCATTGGAGCAGAATCAGTGTTCTGTTCGGTTGAGATTTTGGTCCGAATAAATCGTTCACTAGGTATCGTTCAAAATACTTGTATGACACGCACAAAATTCGGCAGAGCATTCCCACCTGTCTCAGCTGGTAACCATTAGTGACGGACAGTAGCTTAATTTTGTTTGAATGTAAGCTGCAAAATATTACAGTACCTTCTACATAATACATGCTTGTAAATGACTTTTAGCACACATGTGTAACAGTCTCGGTTGTGGAACTATAAATTGTACCTTTGAGAAAAATATAAACAGTGTATCCAAAATTTTTTGAGTTTTGGTTGATTTTCAGAGGTCATTGTAAAGTCAGATAGGTTAAAGAAAGTTATCTTCATGCAATATTAATTCTTGTACTGTGGTTCAATCAACTACCTTTAGCTACAAATAGAAATGAATAATTCAATCTGCTCCTCTTATTTTGGAAGAACAAATTAAGGAATATAAGATAGTGTACTGTAAACAGGTGACAAAATTACTACAAGCTGTAGGTTGTATTGTTCACCGCCTTCATGGTTTAGCCGCTGGTGTGTGTGTGTGTGTGTGTGTGTGTGTGTGTGTGTAGTTGTTGTTCTTGTTGTGTGTGTAGTGTGTGTGTGTGTGTGTGTGTGTGTGTGTGTGTGTGTGTGTGTGTGTGTGTGTGTGTGTGTGTGTACTGTCTGACTTCCCTTTGAGTAAAATGCTCAATTTGGGTTGTAGTCTTAAATCTAATTGAATTTTATCTAAGGTAGATTTTGACACAGTACACAATGTTATTATCGGGCTTATAATTGATTTTGAAGTAGAGTGTGTGTGTTTGTATATGTGTTTAATGTTTGTGCATCACTTTGTCCTTGTTTTATTGTATAAAATGATTGGGATGATCACCTTGTTTGAATTTAAGATCCCATATAACTGAAAACTACTGACGCGCAAGTTCCAATATACAATATTTATTCTCAAGTTTTATTTATGCACATCGTTAAACTATTTATTTTCCAATATTGATGCAAAATATCAATAGAACATTGTGTGTATCTCATATGTTGACATGTACATATGCAAATGACACTGATATTTAAAATAAATTACCATGTATGTTTTTACATATTGTAGGAGGCAGAAGGCATAATGCAAACCTGCCAACTGTCCCTATTTTGTAGGGACTGTCCCTAATTTTGTCGAAAGAAAACACACATTTTACTCATAATTTGGGTTGTGTCCCGATTTTTGAGAATTTTTGTCTGTACCAATGTATAGGATATTTAAGAATGTCACTATTTTTCAAATTTTCAAACCAGTTTGTCCCTATTTCTAAAGATTTAGGGTTGGTAGGTATGCATGATGGTGGGCTCGTGTTTTATCTTTTAAAGTTCCACTTAAATTTTGAAAGACGACTAATGAATTTCATTATTCTTTTGTTGCTGTTGATATAGTTCTATTTTTTTATGAGTCATCAGACAGTAATCAATACCAAGAGTATGTGACAGTACTTGCACGCATTTTCTCAAGTACAAAACTTGTTGTGATTATTTGTGTATCTGCATAGTACAAATTGCCAGAGAGTTGGTTTTGTGGGGGTTGGGGGGACTTTTGCCCGTATTCCATTGTAGATTAGCTGTACAGTATTTTTTAAATAGACTTTAATGGAATATTAAGGGATAAATGTCATGTTTATATCTTCGTAGCTTTCATTTCGTATGTGATAACTTATAGAATCAGATTGTAAAATTACAATCAGTTTACTGATTACATTCATTTCACATTACTCTTGCAGCTTGGGGCAATGTCTGGAATGGGAGGGGGACTGCTAGTGCTTGGGACTAGAGGAAATTTGTATTCATAAAATCTTGACATAAGGATAGAAGTAGGATAACACACCCTGCTCATTCCGCTCCAGTGCATTCCGAGATGTGAGTTTGGTGTTTAGCGGACTGGTGATCCCCCGGAAACCTCTCAATATGGTGGAGAAGACCCTGGTTATTCATCTCTTCCTTTTGTGCCAGCGGTGTTAACAGTAATTGGTGACAGGATGGCTTATACCCTGGCATTTATTAAATCTGATCTGACCATGAAGGGGGCAGATGATGTGCTAAAGAAGAATTTGTTTCCATGTATTCCCTGTGGATGTTAATGTACATGTAGGTCATCTATGATTACGCTTACAACACTCTGTTTGTAAATCTGTAGTAAACACATCAAATTGCCTTACCTACTTCTGGACATAGGTAGGGTGGGGTGGGAGGGGTGTTTTGGACCCTTGTACTAGGTCTGAGAATAAAAAAATCCTGGTCAGCAGTTTAAAGGCATCGGTTAACATTGGTAAACCTCCTAGAACACAAAAGTTTTGTCAGAACTGTATGCTGTCACTAGCAAAATATGTGCAGATAAATATTGGCATGGATGAATTAATGGCCTGGGTACAAATATTCTAAAGCACAACAGTCTAAGGTAGAAAACTTGAATGACTGCTCATTAATTTTCAGTTTTCGAAAGCACTGAATGATCGTTGAACAGCAAGTTTTCTCAGGTCGTCATTTTTAGATCTCTCCAGTTATCAGATACACTGCATTAGTAACATGGAGGATCATGTAGCTTAGAATTTTTAACTGGAAACATTATTATGTGGTGCCTTTAATCAAAAGGTGACAGTTGGTTGTTACTGGTTAATGTATGTACCATAGTCATTGGCTGTTTTTCACTGTTCTCAAGGCCCCCCCCCCCACTTGAAAAACTCTTGCTCCACCACTGCCACCTAACATAAATTACATCCAACATGGCCTGATGAGAGGAAAGTTAGTCATATTTTTATGCCCTCAAAACTTACCACCTGCGTGATGCAGCAGGGGTAATGAAATGCAATACCTCATGAGCGAAGTGCCCACACCCTGCTATAGATTGCTTTTATTGACGTTTCCAAACTCATCCTGATGTATGACAGTTGACAGAATTTCATATTTGTGGAGAAGGGAACTGGGAGTATATCTTCTCCAAAGGGAGCCCAATTTCCCCTGAAGCCTGATAGTGTCCTGGCTAAATTGGTATTTTGTTTCCCATTCATGGGCTGTAATTCAACTGATGGAAATGAAGGATGGAAATTTTGAGTGGAATACCAGAAAAATTGCAGGGTAATTTGTAATAATCTTCTTTCGATCAGGCTTGAAATCCCCTGAGTGCTTTTTGCCTGTGAGTGCACTTTCCCCCCTCCATCTCCCTGTACACCTTTTTCCATCAAATATAAAGCTAGCTGTTGAGTTGATAAAATCAATTGTAAATTTGGCTGATGATATGACTATTTTTGAATCCATGATGAGAGACATGTTACACAAGTTTGCATATTGGTTAATGACTGTATGTATCCAAATATATTCTAAATGCCAGGAAGTGTGTAACTACATGTAATTACACCTCCAAAATGATGGATTGTGCTCTCTAGTGTGAAATATGTTTCTGACTATATGTACATGCTGCTTTAGCATGGTCCTTATATGAATGTCAGCCTTTTATTAGGCATACATGTACCTTATTTTTGTAACTACGATACCAAAACACCCGAGTAATGTAACTGATAACTGTGGATATTAAACGAACATGAACTCATAAGTTAAAGAGATGGCGAACATTGTGGAGCTTCAGTTTTGAAAAATTTTTCAAACTTTGATATCTGAGCTGCATAGTAGTGTTCAAATGGACAAATAAACACCCAAGAATACAAAAGTTTGGAAATTTATGCTGCCAATGGCAAGGTATGCATGAATAAACAATTTCTACTCCGGTGGATGATAAAATATCCTAGATCTGCACACAGTAAGTCTATGGGAGGAAATGGGCAGGTGAATCCGGTCAATTTGAATGCTTACAGATTTTCACTTTTTTAAAGCACTAAATCATCATTTTGAAATACAATTTTTTTCAGGGCTTCATTTTTTAGTCCTTATCAAGGACACTTGGAGCATGGAGGCTGGTAAATGTTAGCCAGTAGCTTTAAGTTGTAATATTATGATGGGCTCATCCCTACGATAGGTAGTTGTAGCAGGGCATATGCCAGATGGCGGTGGAGAAAGGATAGGCCCTATATGATTATGTGCGCTTTCTTCCTTTCACCATCTCTCTCTCTTCTTCACTTGTCAAGTAATTCCACTTTGTATAATCAGCTGGAGGGTTAAAGAGAGTGGTGTTGCTTTTGTCAGGTACGTCAGCTTTCTAGCAACACACACAAAAGGCGGAGATGAGTGCCTGAGATCAATGAAACTAGGATAAGTTATTCAAGTAGAACACCAAAAAAAATTAGACTCCTTTCAGACACCAATTCAATAAAATAAATTGAAAGCGGCACAATTTGTTAGTAGTTGAGATATAAAATCAGGAACGTTTGAAAAGACATGAAAGCCGGGCAGTAGTCGACGAACACAAATTTGTAGTTTAGCCAATAATCAAATTTGGAATCATCTGGTTTGGAGAGCTAGTCCGGAATGGTCGGTGTTTGTCTTTCCGTGGACTATGTTCCGCAGTGTGGCCATTTTGTCTATTCTAACCCGTCAAATCAATAGAACCCATATGAAACAGGGCACCTCGGCAAGCTGGCAAAGTAGAGTGAACCTGTCATTAACATCTCAGGCGTAGGATCCCATCCCGATCCTCCCTCGCTCCGGACACACTGCTTGCGTCAAGACGCTTTTGTGGCACACCGCTAAGTCGTAGCATCTCCATATTTGATCAGAGCACAGTGTTATTTGCCTTTCTTTTTTTTCATCCCCTCTTCTCCCTTCTTTTTCGTACATTCCATTTTTCAAAGCCAATTCAGTTGTAGCCCAGGGCACTGAAACTCTCTGTTTGCACGGTCTTTGCATGGTCAAGTTTTGTTATGATCAACCTGCAGATTCGGGCTGCCCTCTCTGGTGTTGCTTACAATCCGCTTTCCTAAAATAACATCATGGAGGGAGTGGGAGGGACATAAATAAAATCTTACTTGAAGGTAAATGACATGATTGGGGGTATCCCTCAACTTGGGCTGAAACTACTCTAGAATCAAGTAAACTATGCAAGGATTCTCCTGTGAAAATCTTGTAGTCAAACGTTGACTCATTCTAAAATAACTTATGTCAATATCCCTCGTGGCCAGCAAACCTGCTGTGTGGCTCTCTATGGGTCTTATTTTTATCGTGCCCTGATAAAATTAACATGTAGTGTGTTCATGCTTGATTCTCCTTAAGTAAACAAATTAGAGACAAATCCTTCCAGCTGTGAGATCCACTCCAGCTAGTGTATAGTAGGTATATTATTTCAACTCATTTGGTTCTTGAGGCATTTTCAAGTGTTCCCAATCATGTCACTAACCTTTAAGCTGTCCCTCCCCCCCCCCAAAAAAAAGAACAGAAATGCTGCATAACTCACAAGTGGTTTAACATAGCTTATTGGATCTTCCCTCCGTGTTGAATCACACGGCGCAAAAATATTCCCTGGTAAGGAAATATCTCTGACATATTCATTGCATGTTCAGTGGATGTTATATTTGGCATTGCATTGCACATAATTTTTCCCAACCCTTCGGGCATTGTAATAACATTTTGGTTTATGATGATGACTGCTGGCTTGTAGACACCTGCTTCGCAACGTTCATTATAGGTAGAATGCTGGGCCTGCAGCTAAGGCATGCAGACATGCAAGCCAAGGGCAGAGCGCGGCCACAACCGACCCCATCAGTTCTGTTCTTTTCATCAGTGCGGTGCTGCATGATAATGCTCACAATACACAATACCTCTCATCGTTCAGTCTGTTTGTACCCTCAATTCATCCATTGTCATCCCATTCTCTCAGTTGTGTTTACATTTCTGAGGCTCCGCCCGAGAGCTTCTTCGACAGCACGTGTACATACTCTCTTTTTTTCTCCATTGTGTGTTATCTCTTCATACCAGAATATAAAAAAAAAATATCAAAATACAATGTCCTTTGCTTGATTTTAATTGTTCCACAAGTGCTCTTTAATCTTTTGAAGCACAAGATAAGGTCAAGGGTTAGCTGTGTACATTAGCTAGATGTTCTGCATGAAATGTCAGATTTCAACAGGAGCTGCTCTAGAAGAGGATAACTGATAGTGGGAGCACATTAGCATGTTGATGGAAGTCGTTATGTTCTGATAACGACAAACAATTATCTGTCTGCTCCCTTCTGTGCGTGATTGTATCAAAGCCTATCCACTGATTCCCTCTGGGTTATGAGTTATGAACTCTCCACTACTCTGATTATTTGTAAATAACTCAAGCATCACTTATTGCTTCTAGCCTAATTAAATCATCCTTCAGCCATCCCACACTGACACCTCCTGGGTAATTTCTAACTTCAAGCAACCTTAATGAGCATGCATTTGATTACTGAAATAAACAGTGAGTGAGAAATATACTCTTCATCAGTGAAGAACTGTCTGGACTCTAGAGTTATTAACAAAGTATATATAAAAAAAAAACACCATGCTACCTACATGCATGTTTGACATTCTGTGTGCACCCCAGTATTTTGTGACCAAGTGTGTGATTACTGATTTATAATTTACATGTATTTTTTAAATGTTATTTTGTATAACTTTGTAATAACAGTGAAAGGTATCTCATATCTTTGTCTACACCAACATTTGTCTACTGACCAAACTAATTCCATTAAAGGGTGCCACATAGTTAGAATGAGAGATCTGCACCAGTGTTGTCTACAGGCCGATACTACAAAATTGGAGTGTCCTTTATTATTAAACCAGCGTATAGTTTTGGTTGATCTGAACAATTTTTCATCATGGTTTCTTAAAAACAATATGGTATTGTCATGCCAAACCTTAGAAGAACAACAATGGACCAAATCGGTTTGCAATGCCATATTTATGAATTTTTAATGATCAGTGAACAGATATTGTGCAGTACATACTTTAGAAAACTGTCAGGAACCCAAACATTTTTATTTTTAATTTTTTTTTTTCAAAAATGGAAGTGTTTTAGAGTGTGCAATTTTTTGGGGTATTACTAGATGATATTGGTTTATCTTGAAAAGCAAACAAAAGAAATGAACAGATAAGAAAACATACAATAGGAGAAACATTAATTTTTCACCATTTACCAAAACTATACAGTGCATTAAAAAGACATATTTTGGGAAGTTGAATAAACTTTGATGTCTTAGCTTCATGATAGTGCTTGAATGGACAAATAAACGCCCTTTACAATCCCTAAGTTATTTGCCACTGTTTAAAGCACTAAAATGATAATTGAAGCACAATTTTACAAGAAGGATCATGAAGCTCCATTTTTTTTTCTTAATGGGAAACATTGTTAAATATGCCTTTAAGAGCAATCAAGAAGAGTGCTCCAGTTGTTTGCTTCATTTCTCTTCACACTTCTTGCTCTCTTTGTTTGCCCCAGTATAAACCTGGCAGGCTTGTTGCTATGGTGACTGAATGAGCTCATTCAGATAATTTTCATAATGTATTCAAATTGTATGCATGGTTTTTGCCAAATGCTTGGTACACATAGAAACAACTAAATCATTCTACATTCTAATTTTGAGGTGTAGGCCTATCTAAAAGGTAAATAAACTAGCTTGTATTTAATAGGTGAATAGTAACTCAGATGTCACTGAGATTTAAAAAAAAAAATAGAATAACCTTATTCGTATATGCCTGATTTTCTCAAACTTTCACCGCTCTTCAATGATTTGTCTGTTTCTATTCAAAGCAATTTGCTACGAGTCGTGAATTCCCCTGTAAGAGTGATCGTAATATGAGTGTTCTTAAAGCTCAAGTTTAGTTTTGGTGAATCGTGAATGGTAAAAAAGAAATTCTTTACAGTTATGTTTTTTAGGTACACCTCTGAAAATTGCTCGCTTTAAGACTTTCCCGTTTTTCAGAAATTACTCAAAATGTAAAATCTCCGGGGGGGGGGGGGTACCCCAAGATTTCCCATAGGTAATGTACATGGTCTAGATGGTCTCCTTTAATTTAAACATCATAATTTGTCATTACTGTATAAACAATTTTCAGTAGTAGGTAGGATGTTGTTTTCTGACAATTTGTCTAGGGTGACAATAGAACACTTTGTGACAGATTGACCAAAATTTGTCTGATCGACCAAAACTGTACTTGGGCTCTAATTTGTGAGTATGGAGGTGGTGTTGGTTACAGTTCCTCAGTGAATTGATCCAAATGGAGTTTGGCTGGCAGTTACCATGGAAGACCTACTGTATGTACAGTGTAATGACTAGTCTACAGCATAGATTGTGCAGACCCTATATCGCACAGCACAACTGACGAAAGGTTGTGTCTGCAAACCAACACCGCTGGGTATCATAGTGTTGAATGAATGCCCTTTTGTCTTGTTTGACGTTGGGTGAGGTCAGTGGTGGAGGAATCAATATCGTAAAGTCCAATGTGTGATGGAGTGTGATGTAATCAACAAGGCTACAATCGATATTGACATTACGGACTCACTAGACAGTAAAGTGGACTTCAGATAAAAATATTTTCTAAAAACCTCTATGACGGGAGGATGACCATAAGCATGAAGACACTAAACCTTTAATAATGATTTTTTTTTCATTAATGGTGTTATTTTGGTTTTACACATATTTAATTTTAGTTCAGTTTTGTTATACAAGATGGAATATCAAAAACTATCATCTTTGTTGTTAATGAAATATACATGAACAAATCTATGCCCCTTTTCGTCTACATCCACTTTTGATTGGGGGAGATGTACAAGTCACATTTTTTCAATAGAAAATTCTAAATATATGTAATCCTCTATGTTGTATAACAATTAAATCCTCCGGTATTTGTAAGCTGAGGATCACAAATGAAATTTCACCACTTTTGTTCATAACCAGTGAGTGTTAGATTAATCGACTCGTTTGGATCAAGCATCCATTACTCTCCTTAGCTTCCTGATGCATGGTCAGTTAACTTCTCATTCTCCGACACATGGTAATCACCGTGACATAATTCTCAAAGGTCCAAATTGATTTTTGTCAGGGAAAAACTGTAACTGCCTTCAGCCACCCCCCATACGACTGACTGCCTACCACATGGACAAAGTAATCGATTCTCGTAAACAATCCAGAAACTCCATCACAATAGAGGTGCTATTTGCTGCTTTTCTCTGCAGAGACCGATTAAAAAACATATCATTAAAGCCCAAGATCAGCTAGCCTGAGCAACAATAGGTCATAGTTTCACTCTCCAAAGGCTTGCCATCTCTTGGGTTGTTCTGATGCCAGTGCAACAATACACAAGGTCACTATTTATTGAGAATGTAAACTTATTGAATGGTCTGCAGCTCACTGTGCACTTTCATCGTTTGGCAGTTTGCACTCATTAGGGGGTGGCAGGAGTCTGCGGGAGATGTTTTTGTGAACTGTTCATGCAGCAAATTCTGGCGGGACCCAACTTCATATTTAGAATATTCCACAGATGATATGCTAGTGATATCTTTTGAATGATCCTAGTTTCTGTCGCCAGGCTCATGTGTGTTCAGTAGACATTCACTGCATTGAGCTATGCGTGTAATTTTGTTAAAAAGTGACTGCATGGAAGTCTACATTCCTTTGGCAAATAAATGGAAACACATGTAGGCCTATACTTTTGTTCCCTGGCCACTCATGAGAAAATGAAATAAGCCCTTGACATTTATCCATCATCAAGACAAATTTGGTAATCTAGTGAAATGTTTTCCGGGTTATTTCATCCCATTCCATATCGGAAACACAGCTCCCACGAAAGTAATCATAGACCATGCCTTTGGAAAACAAATTGATCATTCTTTGTTCAGTCGATTGCACATGTTTGACTGTTGATCAATCATTTGGAAACGTACTTAATCATTTTGTAAGTATGGAGCTTGTTTCAATGTTCAAGAAATATATACATGTTTCATTATTTTTATTTTTTATTTTTTTTGTCAATCATGAGAGTAAACACAGTTTGTTTGTGAGGTAGCCACAGAGGATGCGCAATTTCACAAGATACTTTATAGTATTTGTTTCCTGTTTAACCCATAAAGAACTTTCATACATCTCTGCACTTATCCGATCCCGTAACAAATATAAAATGCAGTAGAAGGCACTGTGAAATGCTTTTGAACTTTGGCGAAACAATACCAGTTGGTACCTTACAGCCAAGCGGCGCCTTAGCATGCAGTATAATCCTTTTGATTACCTCATTGTTCAAAGTGCTGGTGTTCCTGTTTGCCCGTCTCATTCATTGGAGCAGAATCAGTGTTTGTTCGGTTGGGAGAGTTTTGGTCCGATAAATCGTTCACTCGTTCAAAATACTTGTATGACACCGATACAATAATTCGGCAGAGCATTCCCACCTTCTCAGCTGAGTAACCATAGTGACGGACAGTAGCTTCATTTTGTTTGAATGTAACCTGCAAAATATTACAGTACCTTCTACATAATACATGCTTGTAAATGAACTTTAGCACACATGTGTACAGTCTCGGGTGTGAACTATAATTGTACCTTTGGAGAAAAATATAAACAGTGTATCCAAAAATTTTTTAGTTTTGGTTGATTTCAGAGGTCATTGTAAAGTCAGATAGGTTAAAAAAAGTTATCTTCATGCAATATTAATTTACTTGTACTGTGGTTTCAATCAACTACCTTTAGCTACAAAGTAGAAATGATAATCAATTCTGCTCCTCTTATTTGGAAGAACAAATTAAGGAAATAAGATATGTGTACTGTAAACATGGTGACAAAATTACTATCAAGCTGTAGGTTGTATTGTTCACCGACTTATTTGGTTAGCCCGCTGCCCCCCCCACCCACCCCCACCCCACCCCCCCCAAAAAAAAAAATAAAAAATAAATAAAATAAATTAAAAAAAAATAAAATCAATAAATAAAATAAAAATAATAATAATATAATTTAAAAAAAATAAAAAAAATGTACACTGTAAATATTGTGAGATCATTGGTGTTGGGGAATTGTTATGTCAGTTTAGATGGCCACAGAGTTTTTCCATAAATGTAACAGTAAGGTGCGTCTACACTACCGAAAACTTCCGCGAAGTTAACTTTCCCGATAATTTAACTCCCGATATTCGGCCAGTTGTAGATGCAAACTTCGCGAATTACACTGCGAACTTCCCGTCGGAAAATCCTGGCTTCTATCGGGTAGGATTTTTCTCAGACACGCGAAATGTCGCCGCGACATTTGCAGTGTGACGACAAAACTTCGCCGAAGTTCTCGTGGCGGGTCAGTATTCCTCTTGACCATTTCCGGTACAAAACTGCGGGCCGCATGAAAGCTGGTTAGTCGCTCTGCCTAGTAATGTGCAGTACATGCGAATGTGTCTGAATTTGGCGTGATACGAATGTGTATTTCAATTGGAAATTTGTCCGGAAAACATTCTTCATATGGGGATAAATGCTACAGTGCCACGTGAGGATATTCAGTTGCCCAGCGATTTCGCCCTTTTGTCGATCTGAGCCGAAATAAGAAAAGGCCTTGGTTGTCGAAGTTCAGATCTTCTTAGTAAAGTCTGCAGTGAAATACTGCCAAATCAAGCGTCATGTCCAGCCATTACAACATTTGAATTCAATGACAATGCCATCGTGTATCAAGTCCGTAAATACCATGCAGCAAGCTGGTTGCATAATCTTGTTTTCGCGCGCTCTGTACATCAAGACCGCATTGTTTACCTTTTACCGCACATGCGCATTAACGACTTAATTTTCGGGAAGTTAGTCCTCCCGGAAAAGATCGGGAAGTTTTGGGCTAGTGTGGATGCACGAATGAATTTTCTCGAAGTTTCATAAAACTTCGCGAAATTTAACTTCGCGAAGTTTTGTAATGTAGACGCACCTAGTGTGTTCCCAATGTCTAAACTATGTCTTGATAATGTATTTTAGGCAACACTGACTAAGAATCTGGATATACTATAGGTGTTGATGAGATTACTGATTGTTGAATATACTTTGGTACTATCTAATTATGTCATATGGAATGATGAAGTGATGATTGAAACAAAACCTTGTTCTGCCTCCAAAGACTGTCTGTCATTTGGCCTCTGTTTGCTCTCAGAAATCTGACTTTGATAATCAGTTACATGTAGCTTGGAATTATGTTTTCACGACTGAGGGAATGGGAAAATAAGAAGGTAAGTTACACACAGTAGCTACACATACTTGTGCACCTTTCTTTCAACTCAGTAAGTATTTTGAATGTGGCTGTTGGAATCCATGGCTGCACATGTATTTCCTCACACCCAGCTGTCATCTTTTTCTTCTGTTTTTCACACCAAACAGTTACTGAAGCCTTGCAAAGAATTGCCCAGTCAATCTCGAAATGATGAGTAAATGCTAACCATCATCTTGAAAGGAGCAAATGTTAAAGGTCCATTTGAGTTCAGGAGCTAGGACTGTTCATTATTACACTTCATATAATTTTAGAGTGTGCTTGTTTCTTATGTACCAGTAGATGTAGAAATGAGTGGTGATTTTGATATTCACTTACTGTGCAAAATACACTGATATCAAAACATATCTGTAGATTTCAGCACAGTAAGCAGCCAAACTCAATATCCAGGAGGTATTTTACTCAATCCTCCTAGATGTTTGACTTGCATTCTTCTGTATGGTCTTATTCAGCAGGACCCAAATGTTGTGAGTGGTAACTTCACGAGATGGGCTTCATCCTCCTAACCTAGACTACTGACAAATGAAAAAATTAGAATCATTTTTGCAAAATTGCCATCCACTTATCCATCCTTGTCATATCATAATTTCTTATACTGAGAGACACTCAGAATTCATTTGGCAAGATATTTGTCATAGACTATACTTACAACATGTATGTAGTTATTATGTTGTAACATATTACATCTAGATGAGATTCAGCTAGGATTACATCTCCTTTAAACATAAAACTTTTCAGACTAAATTGTGGGGTAATTAGTTCTTGAACATCAAATGGATACAAAATATAGTTCATACATCTTTATACTACAGGACTAGCCATGTTCAGCTCAAATTCTGATTTATGAATCAACAATATCCAGGTCACTGGGCTTATGGGTCAAAATACCATGGATAAATATGTTCTTGATGTAAATGTTACGTTGATAATTACCGCAACATACTTGACGTAAACTATGCAACTGACGTTGCATGCTATGGTAATGAAATATGATTAAAGAAGTGAAACATTTACCTGGCACAGGTAGATGATATTGTTGGCAGAGAGAGTGAGGGGAGAGACACTCCCCCCCCCCTTCCCAAAAATATACATTGTGGTGTACATTACACCTATATATTCACCAAAACAGTCTCCTTTTTTTTGGGGGGGGGGGTGACCACAAAATCATTCAAATTGACACTTTCTTTTAACATGCACAGCAATAGATTAGAGAAGGTTTTATGCTATGGTAATGTATGGTTTTATGCTAATGGTACATGTGTGTGAACGAACGGATGATAACATTACAAATATGTAGCTTCGATAATCTCACTCCGGAGATAGGGATACATTACGTGGATGATAAAGAGGAACAGTGCCTCTCCACGAGATGTATATGCAGTTAAAGTTCAATCACCTCCCTCTAACGAGTGTATGGCTAGAATGACAAGAAACATGGAATCTGAAACCAGTTTGGAGCTTGTCTTTCCTGTCAGGAACCTATTGTTGACCACAGAAGTAAATATTGATCTTCCATTCTCACTTGAGACCATGTGTCTTCTTAGACTTAGGTTGAAATGCATTGTACTTAATCCAACTCCAACCCCCCCCCAAAAAAAAAAAACATGCTCGTACACACAGCCATACGCAGCTTACATTAGGGTTGAGCTGTGACAACATACCATGCCTATTGAGGGTATAATGCTAGGTGAAATGCATCATGTCATATAAATATACCAACGTTCTCTCCCCCCCGAAATTATTATAAAAGAAAGTAATAAGATTTAAAATTCAAGATTCAAAGTTTATTGTCATGCACAAATAAAAATAACATTGGCATAAAAATCATATTCTGGCTGTTTTGGTACAAACAAATAACCATGATACATAAAACATACTTGCAAAAAATACTTGTAGATATTTGCAATTATGTTACAAAACGTGAATAGAATATACCAATATCATTGTGAAAATAGAAGTAACGGTGACAGCAACAAAAGGAGCATTAATATCTGTGTACTTTAGGCAATGAAACATTCTAGTTTTCATTGAATTGTGTAAATGTCACGTATGAATTCGCAAATGCCTGTGGGTGCTATTATAACACACAAACATAATTATGTACGTCATTTCGGAGCTGGCAATTTTTATTCATCACGAACCTTTAACATTTAGAATCTTTCCAGCAGAACACATTATGTTAAGTTGTTTGTATATTCTGCGGCTTCACTTCTCTCGCAAATGTACATTTGTTATGCCAGAGATGAACGTACATGTACTGTATTGCTGACTATGGGCCACATGTTCTGAGGGTGGCAAATAATTACTGAATTCAAATTAAAAAATGATGGAGACATTGATATTATTTTGAGATCTTGATAACTTGTAGTGGCTTATTTTTCATTTATTAGCATGGATTTGTCTGGTCAATACAAGATGCTATTCCCCACCCCCACCCCCCCCCCTAAAAAACGTTAATAAGTAAATCCCATTCGCAGTTACAATATACACTCAGTGACTGTTGTACATTGTGACCATTACTCACAACTGACCTATGATAACTGATGCACTGCTTGACATGGGATACTTTGTGAAGCCTTGGCTGCAATATGGCGCCATGGTGCTATCCAAGAGGAACTTGTTGAACTCTAGCCTGGACAG
>JZLH01S0215483.1:13103-28588 GCA_001188425.1 Eucidaris tribuloides
GTCCCTCTTCCGCCGAAATCGGATCCTTTAAACACGCGATAACATTGACCGCAGTTTTAAAAATCGCCGAGGCTTACCTATTCCTCTATCGCCAAGTCGTACTTCCTGGTAAAGCTCTGAAATGAGCCCTGACAAATATTCGTTTTCCACATGATAATTTAAGCTCTAAATGTGAAACCGTACGAGAAACTCAGGGTACTCACCATGGCCACATTTCCTCCACATAGACATACTGGTGCGTACGATCTCTGGTACTTCTTTATACTCCTCGCAGTACTATTGATTTATTCACTGCTATCTTGCCAGAGACGCAACTATTTATCCAAACTTTCGTATTCATATGCGGTGTTTCTTATTATCTGAGTTCAAACACTACTATTTAGCTTAGCTTCACCACGTTTGAGATTTTTTTTTTAATTGAGCTCCACGAATGTATAGCCATATCGTCTGCTAAGCCTTCTCGCCAAGCCTCTGTCGTTTCACCATGTCACTAACAGGTAAGACCTGTGCTGTGGCAATTAATATGACCCGCGGTACAATGTGGGAGCGTTGCACCATTCCTCCGACCGTTACATGATGGCGTCGGCAGCATGGTCACTACACTTTTCAGGCACCGCCGTCCTAAAATTTTACCCTGGCGCCGCCCCTGTATTCAGGGGGGTTTCTCCCCTCTCCTGCCTTTTCTCTCTCAGTCTTGTGTGTATGCTTGTGTCTTTGTCTGTACACCGTGGTTGGCGTATAATAAATTCAATTTTTTTTAAAATTGTTGTACACAAACTAATCAGCAACCTAGTCGGTAATCGCAATCAAATTCCCACTGTCAAGACACAACTCAACCGCAGACAGGATAAGAACTAGGTTTTAACTACCAACATGCATTCTTACAGGAAAATTCTAGGCTGGTGGATAATTTTGAATAAAACAAGAAAAAAATCAGGGAAGTAATAAAAGTTTGAGAAAAAATCAACAAATAAGAATAAAGGTATAAATGTCTGAAAATTCCAAGATCATTCCAAACTTGGCAACGCTTTGGCATTCATTGTTAGCAACCTTCCATTTGTATTGTACACTAATTATTACTAAAATATCATTTTCTTGTGTGTTTATGCCTGGATGTAGACACATTACACGAGTAATCGTATACAAAATATGTGTTAGTCTGAATCATGTGATAGAAATTATGTCTCTAAAAAGATGAAACTCTACAAATATTTTGTGTATAAGACAAACAGAAGGCTGCTTGTAGAGAGCAATGCAATGTTGCCAAAATTGTAATAATTGTAAGAATTAGGAAAAACATGTAGGGAACCTTATCAATATTTGTACGATTTGCTCAAATTTTTCACTAATATAATGTTGTTTCCTGATTATTTTGCTTCTACATGTATATCCAAAGCAACTTACAATGAGCTTGGTGCTACGGTGTTCAGACAACAAATTAAACTCATGCTGCATTTTGTTACAAAACCAATGATGTTCATGTTGCACTGTGGGAAAATTAAGTTCCCCCATTTTGCTATTTGGACTAATGAATGGCGTTATTCCCTCTTCCCCCGAAATGGATCTTTAAAAACACAGGATAACATTGACCGCAGTTTTAAAAATGCGAGCTACATAATCCTCTATGCCCCAAGTGTCTTTGGTAAGGTCTAGAAATGAAGCCCTGAAAATATTGTATTTCAACATGATTATTTAATGCTCTAAAAATGTGAAAATGTACGAGAACTCAGGTATTCACCATGGCCATTTCCTCCAATAGACATACTGTGCGTAGATCTTGGCTATTTTATACTCCTCCGCAGTACTAATTGTTTATTCATGCATATCTTGCCAGCAGCAACGCAACTTTTTCCAAACTTTTGTATTCTAGGGTGTTTATTTCTGCATTCAAACACTACTATTTAGCTTAGCTATCACAGTTTGAGATTTTTTTTTAATTGAAGCTCCACAATGTTAGCCTATGTCTCTAAGCCTTCTAGCAAGCCTTGTAGTTTCACCATGTCATAACGGTAAAGACTGTGTGTGGCAAATTAATATGACCGGGTAACAATGTGGGGTGCAACATTTCGACGTTACATGATGGGTCGGAGATGGTATACACTTTTCCAGGCACAGCCGATGTTCATCCATATGTTTATAAAGTTTGTGGCTTTGGATACATATTTTGCAAATATTTATAACAGCGCATCTGGGACAGCGCTCTCACAGCATTGTTGGTGGTGTTGAACTCGGGCCTGCTGGCGTCGACGATTATGGGTTAGACGAAAAGAAGAATGAACAAACACATGTCGACAGGTTCTGACATTTAAACTAAGAAAATTAGAGTTAGTAAGATACTGATGACACAGCTGATATTTGTGCCACTGCTGCAGCTACCACGACTTTTATAACAACTATATTCCCATTTCTTGTTACCCATTGCTACGCCAAGTCCATTCTCAAGATAGTCCTCAATCATATTCCAGGCGAAACATGCATTATTCTGATAGTCTGCCTTTGTCGTATGCCCACCGAATTCTCGATGGCCTGGTATTGATGCCTGTCTAGTAATTAGAAGGTCGTGGGTTCGAGCTCCACACCTACCCCTGTACACGGAAAGTCACAGGTCAGACGATTAACCGCTACAAATTACCTTTACCAGGCTTAAAACATCACTCACATTACCTTAACAAATCTCTCAAAATGAGATAATAATGAGGTACTCCAATTGAAGAAAGGAAGCTATTCCAATTATATTAATCTTTAAATATCTGCCTAAAAAATATTTAGCACTTTTATGAAGACCCTTCTGTAACGCTTTATAAACATTTGCACATGTTTATTCGGAAATCATGAACACTTTTTTGGTTAGACATTCAGTATATCACCTCCATGATATTAAAAGTTCGTGTTTAATTTTCTGTAACACTTCTTAAACACTTGATCACGTTTCATAAACACGTTTAAGTGTTTAGATGTTGAAAATCATAAACGTGCCAACAAACATTTCTATGAAGATTTAAACTTCTGAGTGTTTAGGTGTTCATGAAAACGTTTGTTGACGCGTTTATGTTTTTCGACACCTGAACAGATAAACATGTTTATGATTTCATATTAAACGTGTTGAAGTGTTTACGAAGTATTCCAGAAAGAAACACGAACTTATGATATCATGTAGGTGATATACAGGATTTGTAACTAAAAACGTTTATGATTTCCAGATAAACGTGTTCAAAAGCTTAGAAAGTGATACAGAAAAGTGTCTATAAAAGTGTTTAGTATTTTTACAGTGAAAACTACAGATCTAAGTAAAGTTGGGCTGCTCTCATGGGTCATAGTCTATATATCAACGATCAAAAACAAATAAAATAAAATTGCATCTGAGGATGCAGCTATCTACGTGTCCCAGTTGTTTGATACCTTTGAAACCTAGGGATTTAAACTTGAGAGTTTGCACTTGATTTGTATCTCATTGTAGAACATTTCTTTTTATAATAACATTGTACAACATGCTGTAAAGAGAGTGACTGTACTTTTTTCTTTTGTGACCGCCATGTCTACCTGACAGGTGGGTATATAATTCTAGTCTGGATTTTCGGGTTTATGTATAAACTGCGTCGGCAACTTGATATTCGGTACATGTAGATCAGTATATGGTTATGATGAATGCCGTGACAACTTTCCGGTCACAGACCTTTTTCAAAGACTTTTTCACAGTGAAAAGGGTCGACATATCAATTTCTTAACAACAGAAAACGATCTTCTTTTGCGCAGAGAAATACGAGGTTTCGCACAGGTCATGCATCACTGCTTTCGCACCGTGCTGTGTAGGAGGGAAGCGACGGACTGCTGTCATTGTTCACATTCACACTCGAACGCATAATAATAAAGACTGCGTGGATTTCTGACTGAGAAAAAATGGTGTCTGTGATTGGTTTTTGCCAATTCCGCGGGCCTTCTCCTAGCCAATAAAATTTGATTTTTACATTTTAGAATCCTCAGACTTCCCACTACATATCCTCATCTTCAATATATTTACAGATCTCGTACTTTCATTTTATGAATCGGCTAAGACAGAAAAAATGAAAGAAAAAAAACGGGAGTCTTCCACAAGATTTTTTTTTTTTAACCAAAAAAGTCTTCAGATTCAATTCCCCGTATCAAAACATTGACTTCGGTCACATATTTTGATCTAACCTTAAAGCAAAACCTTTGATTATCATAAATCTCGTTTCAATAGTATATAAAGCTTGTAGATTTGTTACAATGGCAAAAAATGTGCCCAAAACGACGGTTTTAGTTCCAGTTTACCATCGTGTTACAAAACTGTAGACCATGAAGAAAGTAAAAGATCGCTTAGAAATTTATATGTGACCGAAACGTTGTGTATTGATATTTCTCACGGCATCGATATGCCATAACTAATTTATACTATACATGGTGGCCCAGAAAAAACACACAATACCTGCGATCGTCAACTTCTTTAACATGATCAGGCAAATGTTATTGTGTTTTGATCGATTGGTAACATTCATTTTCAAACGAAATTATACCATAACCATTGATTTTGAGTGAAGCGTTTGGATTCTAAGGCCATATTTATAAGGTTATATCATTCCCCAAATGTACTAATACTTAACTTCACTGATCTTTTGAACACCGAGATATTCTCGCGTCACGACGTGCCATAATAGAAGCTTCGTAGACAAACCGCAATGACAATAAGCCATTCCTTCTTATCAAAGCTAGTGCAGATATGCATGCTCTTTGTCTGCACAGCTGATTATATGGCACGCCCTTAACATAATTCCGGAAACCGCTTCAATTGAAAAAGTATTGGAAAGTGGGAAATTACATTGCCTCAGAATAATAGCCCTAGGATCCAAATCACGAATTATTTCATCATTTTGCTTGTCAGATAAATCAGACTTAATCGCTGTTTCTCCTTTTGCAAGTACTTCCTTGGTCTTGGTCAATTCTTGGATTGCAGGCCGAAAATAGTTCTAGAGAGTTAGAAAGACAGTTGTACTCCTTGGGGATTGTGCGAGGAAAAATTAAAATATGATATATTTGGAAAAAATGTTATTTATATCATAGAAATGAAATAAAACATTCTGAGGTTCCTACAGTATACACAAGCTTGAATATGTAATGTAAATTCCCTCCCCCAAAAGTAAAATACAGTGCCTATTTTCAAAATACTTAGTACTTTCTCGACGAATATTGCACCCATAAAGTTTACTGCTGACAGAGAATTTGAAGATGCAAATCTGAAGAAAGCTTTTTTTCTCTTCGCTTTGTGTGGGGAAATGACATCAGAAATTTAACGGTCAGTAAGAATGTGTTGGGACAAAGAATCGCACTATGGTTACGTCAAAGTATTAAACGTGTCTGATCCAGGGGATCAACACGAACTGAAAGCGAGGGAAACATGGGAAAAAGGCAAAGAAAATCATAAGATCTTTTAAGAAGTTTGTTAACAGTTCTGATGAGATAACCCCTTTTTAGCACCCCACAGAAATCTTTGATCTTTCAATGAGTATTTAGCAACTTACCACAACATTTAACCTACACTTGCAAATTGATAAAAGCTATTTTTAAAACGACAAAATGATGGAAACATGTATTTATAGAATTCAAATTTAAAACAAGAACGAGCCAGATACAGAGACATGTTTATAAATGATATCCCATAGGTTATTACTATACGTTTGACTTGTGATCGCTTATCCAGTCTTTTTAAATCTGTTGGGAAAATTTTGCACGTCCCCCCTCCCAAATGGAAAATTCCTGCGAAATTACAAACCAAACATCAACCGACAAGCGGGAGGGCAGGGGGCCGCGACGACGACGATGACGATCAAAACCATTTTTTTTGCCCGCCAATATTTTTTTACCTGCCAAATTTATATCCAAACATCATTCGATTGGCGGAGGCAGGGATCTGACGACGACTAAAAACCATTTTTTTTGACCGCCCCAAAAACGTTTACTAGCCAAATGAAGAACAACAGGGGATGAAATTGTCACAAAACGGTAAATTTCCCGTTATTTTCAGTACTTTGAAAAAGTAGGAGGCCACCCCCTCCTCCCCCCCCCCCGGGGCCACCCATGAGTAAAGACACATCGTCAGTTATGCGGATTACAGAAATGTTCGATTGGCAGGGATGGTAAAACGATTAATACGAACATTGCTCTTTCCTTTTATGTGTCAATGCCCGAACGACATAATACTCCCTGTCTGCAATGGTGTTGCCCAGCTCATTAAGCATTTTCGTAAAATGGTGTTGTCTTTCAATCACCCGAGACACAAGATATTTGTGATTTCGAGCTTAGTTTCATTTTTCCTCTGTGCCAAAAATGGAAAATACAAGAGAATGCAATAGAAACATATCAAAAGGATTACGCTCGGCATTGAAAAATATAGTAAGTAATCCATCGGTCGGTAAATTCCTTATAAATTTAGGTTGTAAAAAATGACGTTTGGAAAGTTTAAAATTATAGAGTATGGTATTTTTATTTCAAATTGATTTTACTTGATGCAATATAGAGAAAGTAATTTTTTTTTCATATTTCATGACAACACTTGGATAATGTTCTTTATATGTGACATTATGCATGTGTTATTAAATTGTTTCAATATTTTGTGCGTGTCGTTCACAGGATAATTCTAAAAAAATATCGGTCATTTCCAACAAATTTGGGTCATCAATAAATAGTGAGTTTGAACAAGTAGATTGCGGATTATGTCTTTGCATGCAATGCAAACCGAATTCTCAAGGGTTTAGCCTGCTCAACCGAAATCTACAGAATATCTGACTTCCTCCTCGAAAAAAATATCCTTATAATGCTTTGAAACAGTAAAGATTTGTGGTAAAAGGCACATGTTTCATACTCACTGGTACACATTCAGAATATTCAAAAGTAAACACGGACTTGCGCCTTTGCAGAATGGTTGGTTACGGCGTAACTTTACGTCTATCCCTGTCTGTCATCCAGCGAACAAAATAATCACAGGCTAAAAATCTCTGTCCTACCGTGACATTCATTTGATAATATCCCTGCTAGTATTATCCTGTAAAGTTTCATCATCATCATCTTTATCATTTCATTATCATCATCATTATCATGATCATGATCATTATCATCATCATCATCATCATCATTATCATCATCATTATTATCATCATCATCGTCATCATTATCATCATTATTATCATCATGATCATGATGATCATAATCATGATCATGATCATGATCATGATGATGATGATTATGATGATGATGATGATGATGATGATGATGATGATGATGATTCCATCATCATCATCATCATCATCATCATCATCATTAGTCGTTCGTAGACAGAGTGGTAGATGTACTAACAACATGGTTTTTCCCAGAGTACTCTATCTACTGATCTAGCATCGATTAAAAAATTTCAGTCAGTTCCAGAAAATCCAGACCGATATCTTGTGAAATGGTGTCTGGAAAATCAGTGATTTTTCTACCTCTTTTGGTAGATCTTCCCGTAAAGTGTACCTACTTATATTCACCTGAAGGGACTGTGTGTACACGTCTACGCGCTGTGCAGTATTTGTTTCAAGTTACTCCAAAAAAGGGGAGGGAAGTAAATAATTTTGTGTCATACAGTGAAATGTTTTGTACTTCGCACATTGAGTGCAGTCACACTGACCTTAGACAAGCTACGTTAACTGGTTAACCACTTTTTCCTTGATTATTTTGACGGCTAGTTTACAACTTAATGGTCATTATATCTCTGCATTTTCGTGCAATATTGTTTTCATCTTCCCCATGTTTCCGCGTTGATTTGGACAACGTAGCATTATTATTTGACAACAGTACAACCGTATCTGTATTTGTTTATGATAATGCTTGAGAACTTTTCTCTGTACTTCACCCTTTTCTCCGCTTTCTGTGCAGAGATGTGTGATAACAACGAAAACACTATGGTACAATTTTTTTTTTGATTCCGTTTATTGTTTAGACTCTCTCACAGTAAAGTCAATATCATTTCTAAACAGTACCACTCTTCTTGAATATAATGAGGTAACAGCCTTTTGACTTTAAGAAACGAATCAATGGGCACAATTTTATAATGTATGTGGCTGCCTACAAACAATATGTTTTCGTTTTCATTGTTTTTCCTTCTGTACTGATTACTTGAGTGCTGCATTACTACTGTACGAGGAAAAAATAAAACAGTGTGACATACTTGCTCAGTCAAAAGCGGAATACTTACTCGATTTCAAAAATTTCTTGAAATATTTACAAGTTCGAAACGTTCTACCGAAACACCATATTGTTAGTTGTTGCGACAATGTAGGACAGTAATGCACCGCACATGTGAGCCGCGCTTAACATAAAAACACGAACTACATGTACAGTATGCGCTTTTCTCTCATACCGTGTTCAACTAAAAAGGTCGTGAACTTGCATTTTGTAGGCAATTCGTGACAAATTTGGACCACGCTTACCTGGTCACTGAAAAAAGAAGGATTCGAAAATGCTTTCCATTGATAATAGGTTATGTGAAATCACGGTTGAGTTATGGCGGTATTCTTTTTAAAACATGATTTCAATTTGCTGTAAGTGCTAGTGGCACTTGCCATTAACAATATTTTAAGCTTTAATCAGTTTCACGCCACTAACTGCCGGTGCTATCCAATGAAACTTTAGTTATAACTTTCTATTTATATGAAATAGTATTATAGTGAATAACAAGTATATACATGTACATTATTAAATGACAGCCCGTCTCCCTATAATAAGAAATAATAAGAAATTAGAGATATAATATTATATCACTGAGGAGTTACGTTGATCTCCAGGTTAAAATGGAAACCAATAACTATGTTATCGAGTAACAAAAATAACATGATAAAAAAAAAGGAATTACTCCATTACTATCAATAGAATAACAAATATACAGTATACATGAATCAGTGAGAAACTTAGATTTGTATTCATACCTTCCCCACAAAATACTTATAATATTAACTCCTATACACGCACAATACATATTTACATACATATATAAATGCATACATACATACATACATACATACATACATACATACATACATACAGACACACAAACATTACGTGGATACTTACACACGTACACACATACATACATACATACACACACATACATACATACGGTACATACATACATACATACATACATACATACATACATACATACATACATACATACATAATACATGTACCTACATGAAAATTAAAATAAAAACAAACATTAAATGAACGACGTGAAGTCATAAACAAATGTGATATACTCAAATGTTATGCCTTGCAAATGTAATATTATTGATATTATATAATATATATTGTATTTTTTATGACATAATTTCCAAAACATGTATCATCAGAATTTTTCGATTTGGATATTGATGGCGAGTGGATACCTTGCATAAATTAAATTACCTTGGGGGAAACGACGTATTATTCTCAAATTGAAATAGACATTCAGATCAAAATCTAGTTTTTGTAACATTTTACTATATTGTTTATTTATTATTCTTTTAAGGAATAGCATTGTCTCTTGCAGGCGGCAGTCAGAGACATTCTAGTTAAGCATTTTTTCAGCTTAGGATAAAAGAAGGGATTTAATTTGCAGTAGATTCTTCTTCTTCACGTGTTATTCACAAAAAATCCTTTGATACAAATTGTTGAGCTGAATAAAAAATGACTAGCCTCGAGCTCTAAACTTCATTATCATTCCACACGAGACCGCGAATGCTTGCTGCAAATTTGACCACATATTACACAGAAGTCATTCGTTTTTCAAGCAACTATACCATTTTCTATATCATGTTTTCTATGCAGGTGGGCTTAAGGGCATTGATTAGCAATGTTTTCAATTAATAACAAAATCTGAACTAATAATCATCAATTTCTTAAACTTCACTTCAAGGTCTATAAAAATAAATCTTTGAGAAATTATACTTCGAAACGACATTTTAATGTTTTAAAACACCTGTTAAATAGACTACTGTGTTGTTCAATACAGAGCCCACTGGATTTTTTTTCATGTATATTATTTTGTATTAAAGACATTAAGTCTGACATTTTTTTTATAAATCAAACTTCCCAATGTTTTTGAAGTAAAAACAATTAAATTAGTGCCTTCATAAATTACGACTCACCATTTGTTCCATTAATCCAAGATACAGTCTTCCAGTGATTAAAAATTCACTATCCCAATCTGATGGCATCCTCTATTCTGCTTGTAATAATATTGTTTGGATTAATGGGTGGGGGGGGGGCGCACATCTTCCAAGTTACAGATAGAGTAATACTATATCTATTATAGCCGTATTTATAACAAATCCTAGATTGAATCTCGAAAACTAGATTATATATTGTTAAAGAGCGGTGACATGATTGGATAAACGAAAAATGCCTCTTGAACTAAACTGGTTGAAAGATATATCAATGGATACACCCGCTGGATTGTATATCCTGGCTGGAAGGATTTATCTCATATTGTTTACTTAAGCCGAATCAAGCGTGAACATTGTTACTCTCCTGCCCCGATAAAAATACCTCCCATAAAACCTTGTACAACAGATTTGTCTGTCACAAGGAATACGGATGGAATTTGTTTTAAAACGAATCAACTTTTGACTACTCAATGTTCACAGTAGAATCCTTGCACAGTTTACTTGATTCTAGAATAGTTTCACCCCAAGTTGGTGATTACCCCCAATCATGTCATTTACCTTCAACACATGTCCTCTTTAAACACTTCTAGCCATAGCATGTCCAGAGTATACTTTCAGTCACACATTTTGTTGACCAGAACTTTTCAGCTCAACTAATTAGGTTCGTGATTGAATTGTTTTCATAATGTTTTTGCCTATCCTTAATGACACTGATTGTCATTTTGCCACGATTCACCCAAAAATAGTTAAAATGGATCTCATATGTCTCTCATCAGGGCTATAGAAATGTATCAACTGTACTGGTGCTTTCATACTTATTAATTTCAATGTCACAGGCCCACTGTCATGACGATATGAAAAACGCCCTCTTTTGACTAAAATCGTAAAAAGGTGCACTAATGACACCCATAATGCAACAAAAACAACCATGGCAGTGTGGAAAAGATACAATAATTGTTTTCCCCCCATAATCTGTACACTATGTCACTGCTACATTCCATGTTCCTGTCTGTAGTTGAGTTGACCTTTGACAGTGGGCCTATAACAGTTTTACTAGCTCTTAATGTCAAATGTTTTTAAACTGTCTTTGTTCTGTTTGAAACCATTACTGTACCATTTTAGTGTAGCAAGTCAGTTGACTTAAGATACAAATTAATAAAAATAAAAAGACCAGTGAAACTTCTTTAATGATTTAAACAATCTTGACTTGCTTACATTATAGAGTGATATTTATTTACGCAGAAATGATTATCCGTAACCGCCGTTACGTCAGCTCTCCCTCGGGAGACTGGTTTCATAACTCCACTGCACTGATGAATTCATCAACACATGATTACACGCCGAAAGGCATCTCGTATGATGTGATGTTTATTAAATTAAATGTAAATACCAGTTCCCAAATGTTTCGAGAGAAATGATGCTTAGCGGACGTGAAGCACTCACGTATTCTTAACGTCGTTAGGAAACAGATTATATACAGTTAGAAGATTAGAAGGATGGAGTGTCATACCCAGGGGTATGATCAATCTAATTTTCGCACGGAAGTGAAGAAGAAGCTCTTAACCCATCGACGACAATTGCTTACAATATTACAGTAAACTCCCGGATGTTGTTCATGTACATAGAGGCGTTGATCCGGGGGTTGGCAGTCGACCCAATGAAAATATTGGGGGGGGGCGGGAGGGGCATATCGTTTTGCTCCCCGAATAATTTTGACACAACATGAACAATTCAGAAAACATATGCTTGCAAAAGCCGTTATAATCAACATCAAATTCTGCTAACATACGCAATTTTCAATTTTTCGACGTATATTGCAATTTTACGCGCGAAGAGTGGCCAATTTTTTTTTATTTTTTTGCCCTCCTCCCCATCCGAGTAATGGATCGATGCCACTGCATGTACATGCAGGGCATGGTGTTGTAGTTTAACGACCGTTTTATTTCAACTTTGAAAAATAAAGCTGTAACTTGCGTTTAACGCCAAGCGTATTACATATCAATCCCGATAACAACTGGTATCTGAGCTCCACCATGCAAACAAGCAAGTTTTCATAGTATAATTTCTGCACATACATCACATCCTGCACACAATCATCCAAAGCTACTTTCATTTTAAATAGTTGCTAACATGTACAATAATACTCAATACTATAGTTTTATTTTGCACCTCATTAAGTGTACCGAATAAGACCTCAAAGACAATGCTCCTTGTTTTCCTGTCTTCTACTCCTGCTGATGTTAAATTTGGTTGTATTTAAAGGAATATATAGGCTAAACACTTTTTTATGTTAGCAGACACACTAATTTATAACACGAGATCGTAATATTCTAGTGCGAAATATATATTGATTCAGACAAGACGAATACAATTTTTAGTAATAAATTCCACTGTGATTTCTCGAGCTTGTGGTTTGCTTTTAGTCGATTTTGCAGTCTAGAGAGCCGCAAGGAGTTTATAAGTTGCTTTTATACATGGAAATAAATGGGTCAAACATTCATTTTACGTTACATTATGCTTATTTTATTATTTTTTGTGTTGTATTTCTGTCCTTTCGAATTGCAAATGGGAAATGCAAAATATTGGTTTTCCATTTCTAAACGAAATTCTATAAGCCTAGCGGAAGCCACTATATTAATATTGGAGAGCTTCCTAGCGCAAACAAAATAGCTATCGGGGAATACACCCCGAAGCTATAGATAAGTGTGTAGTATGTTGCAGCATATCAAAAACAATACAGCACAACAAATACAGCGTGCCCCCCCAAAAAGTCTCCCTGATAAACCGCTAAATTAAATCCAAAATCAAGTGTCATTTTGAAGTCAGTATTCAGATTTAGATAACCCATTTTATTTTCTAACTTTAATGAAAATTTCATTGGTCTCGCTTCATTGGTTTTGAACTCACAGTTTATTATGTAACAGCTGTGCTTTTCAGCTTATTCCAAGTTTGCAGTGCATCAATGCATCAACATGAATGAAAATCAGGTGAAAGGACCTGAGTTAGGACACCAATAGTTTACAAGCTGGGTATTGAAGGACATACCACAAGTAAAACACATTTTTTTTTTAAAAGCAAGTACAGCCAGTGAAACTGCATGACCTTTCATTGGTTTCCATTTAAAGCAGTGAATGCATTTGACTTTAGTTACTTAATAGCAAAAACAAGAACAAGTTATGGTATATACATGTACGTGGTGTGGATTTTTCGTATCAAACTTGGAATGGGCTGGAAAGCACCGCTGTTACACAGGAGCCTGTGTATAGAAAACCAATAAAGCAAGACCGTTGAAATTTTCACAGGAATTACAAAATAATAAGGGTTTTTTTAAATATGTAAATTAATTGAGTATAAAACTTGATTTTGGTAATAATTTTGTAGTCTATGAGAGGGATTTTTTTGGGGACACGCTGTAGTGTGTAGAATGTCGAGGCACAGCAAAACAATACATCACTACAAATATAGAATAACCTCATTGGGAGTATAAAGTTTGACTTTCATATTACATGTGATCAACCATAGATTATTTGCTAATAAATCAAGCATCAATGAATTAGAATACACCACGAATAGTTTTTTTTTAAATCTTCGAATGTCTTCATGAGGGGGGGGGGTGGGGTTAACCGTTAAAGATTCATTATTTTTCCTTAACAGGTACCGTCACACGTTGTAGAGAACACATGAACACGGAACAAATATCTTATCGCATAAAAATCCTCGATACATCGATATTAAGGATACTTTAAATCAAAATAATTAAGTTTGCATGTTCTTTTGTAGTCCATTAGCACATGTTTGTACAAAAGAGTCCATCCCCCCCCATCAGTCTGTGCGTCTCACTGTGTCCGCGTGTAAATGTATACGCCCATATTAGATGAGATACTCTATGAACGTTGGCCCTTTTAACATTGGTGCACCAAGCAACGCATTTCCATATGCTCTGAGCTACGAAAGCAGCATAATCGTTTAGAAATAGGTTAATGCCTCCGTTTATCCACACGAGGATTAACTTAAATGCCGTCTAGCTAAAGTGGCATTCATAAGGACCTAACATAAAAGGAGCCGATAGAAATTGCTATATAATCACAGAAGAGAATTGATAAAAAAAAACAGAACAGCGGAATTAATAATTTCCGCAGAAAGGCATGATTACATCATTATTCTGTATTTTCTACAGATAAAAGGAACTGTGGTGCGTGTGTGTGTGTGTGTGTGTGTGTGTGTGTGTGTGTGTGTGTGTGTGTGTGTGTGTGTGTGTGTGTGTGTAGGGGTGTGTGTAGGGGTGTGTGTAAGGGTGTGTGTGTGTGTGTGTGCGTGTGTGTCTGTGTGTAAGTTTATGTGTATGTGTGTATCATATGAGTACAAGAACACCCTTATGAGGTATTTTTTGCTTGTATTCCACAAAGGAATACCTCTAGTGGCCTTAAAGACGCTATATAACACTGTGGAAGACCCGTTTAAAAAGGCTTCGCACTTTGCTATCTGACATATCTGATAGTGTTTGAATGGACAAATAAACACCCTACAACACAAAAGTTCGGACAGTTGTGCTGTCACTATTCATGTGCAGATACAAATTGGCACATTAATATATTCTCAGTCGATAGGAAATTCTGCAACACAGCAGTTTATGGGGGAAAGCTGGAATGGTCTCTCAATGATTTTTACTTTTTTAGAGCACTTATTAATGGTTTTAAACTACTTTTTTTTCAGGGCTTCATTTTTAGACCATATCAGAGACGCTGGTAGCATGGGGAATCATGTAGCTTAGATGTTTTTAAACGGGAAACATTGTTATACAATGCCTTTAAATATCACATAACAACATTCTGTAAGTGTACCTCTGAAGACATTTTTATGGATTTGTACTTCATTAAACACAATTCTACTTACACAGACATACTTGTGGGGACCCAATATTAGACAGGGTTCTATGAGATATATGAATAATATAATCACGAAGTTCTGTGTTTGATCAGTTGTGTAAGGAAAATGAGAAGTATTGCATTAAATAGAAATTTGATGGATGTGTATGCATTGATACTTCCACTTCTTTTTCTATTATTGCGCTTTTGGGTAATAACAGTGAAATCACTTACAGGAAATGGAGAAGAAATACGCGAGAATTGTTTGTTTACCTATCTTTCTGTATTTCTGCATTTCTGTATAGTTATCAATAATGTATCTACCCAAATAATTATCTTACCTTTTTTTATTGCAATCTTTTGACAACTTATATCCAGCAAAAATTATTTGTAATGTATGTGTGAGTGTGTGAGTGTAAGTCTGTATGCG